>JAQIWG010003661.1:0-17433 GCA_034695025.1 Chamaedrilus cognettii | reverse complement strand
GGTTCACACGATTCACCCACAATAATAAACATTATTTCAGAAATAAAACAAGATGTATTTGTAACAACAACGAGCATTGCAGTCACAACATACATTAAATTCACATATCAATTCAAATTAATTAATTAATTAATTCGATTTTATTCCGTATAAAAATATATAGCACAGTCAATTTACAACGCGCGTATGATACAAAAAAGGTTAAAACCAAAAGTCCTTAAGGGACATTATACATGGCACCTGTCACAGAATGAATGCACCTCTCAATGGCATGGATATAAAAACATCGTGAAAACTGCTAGTACGATTACTAAACGATAATAGGCATTCACAATACTGGCACAAAATTAATTTTAATACTTATTCTATTATTTAAACACAAAAAATCAATTATTAATAAATATTTCATATACAAAAAAACCAATCTCGACCATTATTACTGTACCTACACGCAGAGAGGCACAAAATTGAATCAGAAAATCTTCAACTTACCAACTTGATAGCAACATGTTCACTGTTGTATAGATTTTTCCCTGCAACATTGCAAAACGTACCTCTCAGGACAAAGCAACAGAAACGCTTCCCTTAAGTAATTAGCCTTGACATCAATCTACTGTACAATTTTTAGAATATAAAATCTATAATACATTTAAAATTGTAGATTTATCCACCTTACATATAGAGTGAGTCAAAAAAAAATAATCCCCTAGCGATATCGCGATAACTCTGTCAAAAATTCATATTTTTGTTTCATATTTGCAAGGATTGTAGCTGAGATAATTTGCAACAAGACCACCAATTTCATTTGGAAATATATTCTACTTCAAAAGTTACAAATGTTGGTGCAAAAAGTTTAAAAGATCAATTGAACGAGCGTAATTAAGTAAAAAGAAATAATGTGTGCAGTAAAATTAAGCTCATAAAAATGTTTTTTGTCTTAAATTTCAAGTTAATTAATCCTTGTACTCGTGCAAGAATGCTTATTCATGACGTCGGGTGCCTGAGATATCGATAGCCCAGTATGCCATGTCCACGTGCTGCACCTCACTGCGGCCCAAGCGCTGGAAGCATGGTTTCGTTAACGCAGCAAGTTGGGCACGTCTAAAATGACCAATCTTGTGCAGGAGAAAATGAGACTGAAAACGTTTTGAGGACAAGGATTGATGGCGAGGACACTTCGAGTAGTCTATTCTTACATGCTCTGCACGCTGAAACAGGTGCAAGTCAGCTACAAGCAAAATAATCTGGCTAAGCGAGCTTTAGAGCGTTAGTTAACTTGGTTTTTAAAACTTTTTTCTAAAACAGTCATAACTTTTGAACTAAAAAATATTTTCGTATGAGATTTGGCAGCCTTGTTACAAATTATCTCCTCTCAAATTTCTAAAAATATGAAATCAATGTTTTGAATTTTGACTGAGTTATCACTATATCTCTAGGGGATTATTTTTTTTTGACTCACTCTGTACATAAACATAGGCATAGAGTCAGCAATAGTTATAAATCGAATAAAGCACACCAGAATGGTTGCTGAAAGAAATTATTATGTTTGAAGTCTCAAGATGCTCTCATTATATCTACAGTGCAACCCAGCTGCGTTGCATCTGAGCATCACATGTGTGCCATTGTGGAGGCCACATAGAGGCGCAACCGTGCCAGCGAGATCAACAAAAAATTATATTTCGCAGCCAAACTACGTACGGATTAAACATATCGTGCTAGCCAATATGCAAAATTACTGTTTCATGAAACTAAAACATTATAACTTTAGGCTAAATGAATCATATTTCAATTCAAATCATTTTTATCGATAACGTGAAACTACAATGATAATGACTTCAATATTATATGCATGTCAATAATAGAGACACATATTCAAAACTGCACATAATGCAATAGCTGATGCAGCTCGTGGTAGTTTATGAAGATTATTATATTTTGCACCCGGTTTCCAAATTTATATAATTCACTTGCTTGCCCCTAAAAAGGAAACTAACTTTCATATTATCAGTATATATATCAATTTATAAAAAGATCATAAAGTTTAATTTCAGTCCATACTAGATGACCTGAAAGAGGGGAAACTAAAAATGGTGTCCGTCAGCACTTCCCCCCCCCTGAGTTCAACACGGGAGGGAAAAGCATCAATCAGCTACTGAACTTGGGTCCAAAAAATACAACTATTTAAGTTGGCCCCACAAATTATGAGAGATCTGGAGCCCCCAATCTTACACTTTAATCACTGATTACAGATCTCTAAATTTTACACATTAAAAACATTAAAGCAGAATAATATTCATGTAGAGCATCATCATACTCCTTCAATAAATTTCTCCTCTTACCAAGTCGCAGCTCGCCAAAGTTGCCGCAGCCGATCTTCTTGCCGACCCTAAAGTTGGGTCCGACCATGAGGACGCCCCCCACCGTTCCTGACTCGCGCGTGCCCCCGGGGGTGCGAGACGAAGGCCTGGTCGTGGCCGAGGTGGGGGGGCGCTTCTTGTGGTCAGCGGCCATGTCCGTAGTCTTGATGCGCTCCACTTTAGCGAGAGCACTCATGTTTTTAGACAACCCACGCAAAGCAGCGCGTCATGTATTGCATGTAGCCCGATGAGGTGAATGCGCGAGTCAAGATGTCAGCTAAATGGAATGATTAAAAGCTACGCCGTAAGTGAGATGCAGCATCATTTGATGTAGACTGACTTGTATCCAGGCTGCAAGCCGGAGTGAAAGCAAACGTCTTGCGTTCTAATCTTAAACGTCTAGACAAGAACTAAACCTATCCAGAGCCAGACTTCGGGTTGGCTATGTCCAGCAGTATGTCAAATGCTGAAATACGAAAACATTGCATTCCAAAGATGAATGACAAGCACATACCATGGATCGAGTATAGTTTATAATTCGAAACGATACCCGACTCAATGAAAATATAATCAAAAATAACGAAAGCTAACTCGTTTAACGATAAACGACGCATCACATTTATATACGCTGGTCCCATTGACATTACATAGACCAGTATACCTATAATGGTTCTTTTTACTTATGATGTTGCACAATGCTTTTACACGTATGGCTTCCTTAAGTCTGTGGGCCGCGGCTTAGGGAGGTAAGGGTATAGCCTATAGGCCGTGATATTAAACTACAAAGTCTGTCTTTTAAACCAGTTGCCAGGTGTTTACGTTCATGGTCATACTACAATAGAAAATACGGTAGTATAAATAGGCTGTAATAGTTATTACTCGGATAAATTATATATAATAGGACCATCAGGTCTACTTGAAAACTCAAAAAACTACATGTACAATAGAGAAACAGCAATCTCGATAAAAATCAATCACGCCCCCGCTACTACAAATGCGGAACGGTTACAGTAGGCAATCAGAAGGCGATAAATGAAAAGCGTAAAATATTAAACGATAATTTAGGCATTTACCAAAATAAAAAGTAAATGAATAGAAATATTTCCTCAAGACGGCCATTATTGAACTCGCGTCTAGAACTGGAACAAAATAATGGATTTAGAAAATGAATTTTAAAACCCAATCCCAAATTTAACCCCAAGTCCCAACTCTAACCGTTGACTCCCCCTAAAATGACTTTAAAAGTAACCCTAATCTAAAATTAACCCTAATCTAATCCTAACCCAAATTCATGAAAAATACATCAACTACATTTTTGTCCAGATTTGTCCTGATCCCCGTCACGCTAGAGCGTTAATTTTCATTGCACTTCTAGCCGAAATTTAGCATTAATACACATGCCGATAGAATGTGCGCCAGGGTCATTTATATGTTGATGATATTGTCATAGACCCACTGAAATCTGATATTATTGGACTTGTTAACGATTGGTGATTAGTGTTTAGTGTATTTTACTTAACTTACTTTTTATTTCTTTATTTTTCTTATCATTATCGTGCAATATACTGCAAGACTTGATTTTTTTGCTGCATGTTATTTTTGCGCATTTGCTTCTTCTAAATTTAGCTGCACTTCATTTTTCAATTTTTTGAGGTCTGCATATTGTAAATAGCTTTAGAAACTAATTTGCTGCATATATTTTTGCGAGTTTGACCAATTCACGAAATTGACATGCAGGTGAAAATTTCATGTTTTACAGTTTAAAAAATTATATACGCTTAGGCCAAACTCAAATCTGAGTGATTTCTGTACCCGTTAACTAATTCCTTAAGGTTTTATTGCAAGAGCGTAGTTGCCACACAATCTCAGCACGCGTTCATCAGTGTTCGGAATCCAAAACACATATCTAGACTCTAGATGAATACTATATTTCGTACAATATGAAAATCATATTGCAAAAGCGGTCACAAGTTTATCCAAAGTAAAATTATCATTTAAATTACACGTTTCAAAAATGCAGTAAACTTACATTTTATTAAACAGTTCAATTACACAGTATCTTTAGAGCATGATTCAAAAGTTTATAGGATGAATTTTAGACCGAACGGAAAGCTAACCAGCAACTGATCCAAAATTGTCGGTCAAGATAATACAATCAACAAATGAGTGCGACAAAAATAACGACAAAAACTAATGTGTCAAATAACGGCCCATTGCTTTCGTGTCAAAGGCTAATGAACCTACTAACATCTCAGCAAACTTTGGCATCTAGGTCACTCTAGGGAGCTGCATATGACAATGTTGTACGATTGTACCTTCAAGCCAACTTCAAGTAACAATATGGTTTGGTCTCAAGTACGTCATAAATAAATTCATCAAAATAAGAAGTACACAACTCAATTTGTTCACATTCATTCCATACGTTCAATATCTCACTATGCAAGTTTCACACTCACTCAAAAAGTAGACTACTCTAACCACCAGGTATCAAGTCCAGCTGCACAAAACCGATTGAATTCAAAACAAGCATGTGGTTTCGATTCATAGCGTATTTCATTAATTTGATAAAACACTCAAAGGACATAAATGCGCGCAATTCAAATGCAAACATAGCTGAATGTATGATGGTTGAACTGTAGCACGCATTAACTCGGTGGTATGCAAAATGTTGCGCAAGGGCTATAATATATAATCTTCCCGTCAACCCGCACAATCTACATGACGTGACAGTTATTAAACTGATTTACGCATCCTCTAGCAATTAGGTATCTTTTCCGCCAGCTCTATTGCATAGGCATCAAAGAACTATTTGACTGCGCACTACCGAACAAGACATTTTTTTGCAAGAAAACTAACAAATACGAACGAAATAATGCAAGAATATATCGGATAACTTAAGCTAATACTAACTAAACATACTACGGTCAATAAACACAAGTCATTGAGTTTTAGTTTTTTCAGTTTTCATGTGACAACTTTGCAAGATACAAGTGACAGCTGCCACAAAACCTTTTACTAAAGAACGCATAGCGATACTAATACAGCTCAACTACAAAACTCATAAAAATAACTGCATGGAACAAAACAATCAATCAAACTACAACTCAAACTCCTCCTCCCCTTCCTCTACCAGTGACCATCGATCCTCGCAGCCGCTTAACTCGCCCCTCGCCTCACCCTGACAAGCCAATCCAGATCTTCCTTCTTCCTCAACACTCGGACTCCTTTCAAAACTCTCCCCTGGACCCAGAATCAGTTTTCCAATGCGATCTCTGCCCGCTAACAAACCAACATTCTTCTGACCTGATCGGTTTCCATCGATGCTTGTCATCGATATGGGCGCTTGTCTCACCAACAAACGAGCGTTGCTTCCCACAAACAATTCATCCGGTTCAGTACCAACAGCGGATCGAGGCTGCTTCTCGCACAGTCGGGACATTTCTGCGACAACACCTGCATCCACCTTTTTGAACTTAGCCGCTTGGAACTTGAACGATGCAATTTGGTCTGCGTCAGTGCCCTTTGGCGCAGCGCAGTCTGCTTCATGGCCTCCGGGGATGACGGCGCGCAGACAGCGCAGCCAGTGCTGCTTGTCGAGCGAGTCGTTGGCGTGCATGACGTGCGCCGACGCGCAGTGGTCAGCCGGCGCACGCAGCGACACACGAAATGCGTCGCGCACTGAAGCGATGGAAACATATGGAACTTCATTACATTAATGACATAAACAACACAAGTAACATGCACAAAAACAGAAATAACATACATATATTTATCTATCAGATTTAGACATGTAAATTATTATGAAATACAAGTTGACCATAAAGGGAAGGGTAACACAATATTAGTCAAAATCATTGATCACTATCATTATTTTTTTTCGTTCATTTTTCCGCTCTAGCACAGGTTGGAAGCTGGCATCCAGTAATAATAATAATCAAGCCATATAGCGTTGTTGCAAGTCAAGAGACAAATCTAAAGCACTTAACAATCCATACAACTATAAACTGCATGATCTAGGACAGGGGTTTTCAACCCTGTGTTCCGTGGAACACTGGTGTTCCGCGACGAGTAGCCAAGTGTTCCACCAATCAGCAGCAGAAAAAGATAAATTTTGATGTTAAAACTTTTTATTATTCCTAGTTAGTCTCATGTTTTAAAATGTCAGAAAAACGTCCTTGTTCTTGCTTAGAAAAGAAATTCTCGCTTGCAAAAACACCTTTTAGTCAAGCGTCGCCCAATCACCCCTGTAGGCCAGCACATTTTCATACCTTATCAATCCCCCCCTCCCCTTTCAAGCGCGACATATGTAGGCTACTTCATGGACTTAAGAATGCCTTTCAAGATGTTCGAGGACTCCTCGTTGTCAAACTCGCTGTTTCCGTTGGGCGACGGGGCGTATTCTGACTTGGTGTTCCCTGACCTTCATTACATAAATTAAGTGTTCCCCGCAACGGAAAAGGTTCAGAACCCCTAATCTAGGAAATCTAAGAATTACATCCAAGAAACTGCATGAAACAATATGAATGCATACTGTGGACAAATGATTGCCTAATACCGAGCGCATAAGCATCCACATGCAGATCTCATTCATCATTATATAAATTATTCAAATTAAATAGTTTAATAGGCGCGCTGACCGGTGTTCCCGGCGGAGGGGAAGACGCTCTTGAAGGAGCCCCCCGGCGCATGCCCGTCCTTCAGGTCCTCCAGGACGAGCTCCGACACGGGCAGGGGCTCGCGATAGATCTGGTAGTTGACGAACCCGTCGCGTGTCGACGTGCGCGTCAGCAGCAACACTTTGTCAAACAGGCAGACGTACAGCTTCTGAAGAATGGACACACACAAGCGCAAGCAGAGGTAGAAAAAGAAGCAACAAATAGACAACACAAAGAACATGATTAAACGAATCTATAAAAACAATTAAACGGATCAATAAAAATAAAATTGAACGGATCTATAAACAAAAAAGCAGATATGACCCAGAAACTCACTTTTCTGCACAAAAAAACTGACAAGGCTAACACAATGGAAAGAAAAAAAGCTATACAAGTAAAAGAAAAAAAGCTACTGAAAGAGCAAGACATTAACGCACATTCACAAACTAATTTCAAAATAAAAATGCAAGAGGATATTAAACCAATAACAAAAGTTTAATTTTCATGATGGTTAAAGTACTCCAAGGCAAAGATGGATAGATGCAATCCAAAAATTAGTATGACATAATGATATTAATAATCATGCAATGAAGGCAAAGTCTGCTAATTAAATTCATCATCAGCGCAGGATGTCCAACATTGTGCAATACGCACAATGTTTGAGCAAGCAGTGTATCTAGACAAGTAAAGTTTAACTAAGTTTGCATTATTGAGTACGACACAAACACACTCACCGTTCCTCGGCCATTGCGAAGCACCCCATCACAAAGAATCATCGTGGATTCACCAATGAACCGACTCCGCTGCAAATAGAGGACACCGCTGTCAAATAACTAGATGTATATTTAGAATTGAAAGCGTATATGTGCCACTCATAGCTAAATACTCACGTATGATTGCATGTAACGCATTGCTCTTTGCAAACTTGGCAGCGTATCCACACACAGAAAAAATATTAAAGTCATATTTCAGTCAGCAAGATACATGTTTCTTTAAATACTACATATCTACATTCTGACATTTTTAAATCCAGCATTCATCCACGCCTTCATTCACGCATTTTGCCACTCATTTCTCAAACAGAAGTACACAGCAGTGCAAACGTTACCTGCAAGTCACTGGTGTATTCCAGCCTACTCTTCATGAAGGCACACTTGGCGAGTCCGGACGAGTTGTCGACCTCAGCGATGATGCGCTCGAGGATAGCGACAGCCTTCTCCACCAGCTCAAGGTCAATGTGACCCATGGGGGTCTGATGGAATCATAGTCAATAATCAATTAAAATTTCTTTATAGTGTATGATATTGAAAACAATCAATTTACAGGCAGGATCAGATGCCATTAATTAAAAGATATTTGACATGAACTCAACAGCAATTTGCTCCTTAAATTATTCAGCATGATAATAATGTAAGCTTTAAGCCGGAGTGTCAAAATGACCTGCGCATAAACAAATACACACTAACTTAACGACTACGTTGCAAGAAAATTTTGAAGAACTCATTTACTTTTACTTTTTTTCCATACCAGTTTAGAGGTAACAAAGAATAAAAATTAGACAAATTAGAAACATCAAAACGAATGCAGAAAAACAAAACAAAAAGGTACACATTGGTGGTAAATATTGATTAAATGCAACGTTCAGCAATGCTTTTCAATTATACGACAATACGCAACCGGCACGCAATATTGAAACTTCGCTGCAAATCCATGTAAAAAACAGTGATTGAAAAGCAGTGCTCCTTTTTAATAGGCGTAGTGTGACAAAAGTAATGAGTGTTTTCTCTTTATTTCGGTACAAAAAATAAGCCTGTTAAAAATACTTACATATTTCTGTATCGTCTTCAACAGGAGCGGATATTTGACTAGCCTGCTGCGAGGAACATCTGCAACCATTCATTTTCAACTTTAAAATTTAATTTTAAAACTGTTCTAATTCAAGAATTTTCACACAGTAGAACTTGTCTCTCAATCAACAGCAGGAATATGAAGATCCGGGATGCAGCAGACTGCCAGAAATGAATCAGAAATGGGCGAGAAAGTTTATGATAAAATTCATTAATTCTTTTCAAACCAATAGACTTAGAAATGGTACCGTATCCTGAAAACGACAAGAGATAATCTGATCAATGGCTAATCTCAAATCATCAATGATCCAATATCAAATAGCAACTTCAACCTTTCCAACCAAATCTCATATTTTTACTCTTCAAAAAACTATCACCGAATCGAATTCATTCATGACAACCATTGCATATCACGAACCATTAATCATAAGTCCAGCGGCACAACGCCGCCTTTAATCAGTCTTAAAAATAGTTTAAAATTGAGATGGACACACTACCCAGAAAGCTCCAGAGGTCCAGATGTCGGCTAAACGGTGACTCCTGGCATCGTTCGAGAAAGTCCTTGATGTGTGGATCCATTTTTTTTGCATCCAGGAGCGCCCTGGAGTAGACCTGCACTGCGCAGTATGCGACGTAGCACTCCAGCCTTGGAACCTGGACAGCACAGGCACAAACCTGAAACTGTCAACGTTCCACATAATTTATGCCACATACACAATGCATAGTATTTTATAGCTTTTTTGCTTTCTTCACTAAACTGCAGTTTGAGTTCTAAACCTCGCCACTCTTCCGCAATGAAAATGCGGAAAAAATACAGCACAATAATATGAATATAACAATTACAGATTTCAGACACCCAAATTCCGTTGCTTTGATCATAAACCGAAATCATAAGCGACCAATCGCCGACCATTGATCAAAATTCTATCAATGTCCAGCATGCATTGACTTACCCAATTCAGAAAAGCCTGTCCAATTTCCTCTATGGTTCCCTCCTTATCACGCAACCCTCTCATGGACTCTATCAGAGCTGCACACAACCAACACATTCTGTCAGAAAACGCGTCATTGACAGAAGCAACAGTATGAAAGGTATCACAAAATATTCGATAACACATGTCATCAACGGTCTTCACATGGTTTGTACTTCTAAGGAACACCGCATATTACACATGACACAGAAACATCAGAAACGATCATAAAAACAGATATTCAAATATTTCACTTCATCCGCAACCAGAATCAAATTTTAAAAGCTTTAAAATCAGCAGTTCAGTTTCTTACCGAATCTGCCAGCATACAGTAATCTCAGCTGTGTGTTCAAAGCTTTTTTTGGCATTCGGTCGTGTTCCTTGCATAGCCAATATCAATAATCACTTAATAAACTGGTGAAAACTCTGAGCTTTACCAGTCTTGGCTGCCAACCAGTTTTATTGGATTTGTCAAAAGTAACAAATAAACTAATTTAACAAAAAGTAAAAAAAATTCTTAAAAAAAAGTCTGCATGCCTTGGTGAACTGGGATGAGTGTGTCGATGTGACCAAATAGCTTATCAAGCTCCACCTCAGTCATCAGCTGTAGCTTCCTCATCGAGTTCACATACGTCTGCGCACGACATACGTCCAATAATTCAGTATCCAGTTATAAAAGCTAACCGAATAAATAATTCTCAAACCATAAACAATGAGAAACATTGATCACTCGACTCCAGCATGATCAATATTCAAGAGTAGACGCTAGTACCATTAAATGCTGTGGTAAACAACGAGATGATTTGATTTTTTTTAACAGCACCCTTGATATTGGAGATAGTAAATAGGAAATTAATGAATCACTTACAGTTTTGATCATTTTTAAGTCTTCGATGAGATCCTCTTCACTTTTGAGCACTTCAAATATCGCCTAAAAGGGATGACAGAAAGAAGTCGAAGCAATGATTACATATTTCATTATTTGCCATTAATTCATAAAAAAAACAGACTAACAACACAATGCGTGTACATTTTCTATTCATTTCATGGCATTCCTCAAATACAAGCTAACAAAATGTAACTAACAAAACCATCGTAGTCATCCTCAAAATTGCCGATGTGTGAAAATTATATGCTAGACAACTTGGCAAACGTTTCTCAATATATGACGAAAATAACAATACGCTCAATAAAATACAGAAATATTTTATGTCTTACACAAAAATTGAGCAACAAAACAAAATTGAACAAACAGTAAAAAGAGTGACATAAAGCAACAAAAAAAAAATTAAGGGCTAACGTCAGCAACAAATTTCAGGGGTTGGTTTTCAAGCAGCGTCTAAGTGTCGCCAGGTCATCGCACAGCTGACTTTGACGAAACCCTGACTACAACATATCATTGCTTGGCACTAAAGTGACCCTCACGTGTCGCTGTGCCTTTAGACAATAAGGAAATAAGAAACAAACGGATCCATAAACTATGAAATAGAGAGCGCAATGCGGTTCACGTCACTGTGCCCTAAACAAAAAGAAAAGAAGAAACAAATCGATCTATAAATCACTAGCCAGATGGCTCCATGTGGCCACGTCGCTGTGCAGTGTGCTGCTAAACAACAAGAAATAAGAAAATAAATAAATAATGAGCTAGACAACTCGATGCAGTCCACGTTGTCGCCCAGACCTCCTGTCGGTCAATGTGAGACTTGTCCAATCCCTGCAGTCGCTCGCTGTCGATGGTCTCGTGCCAGAACGTGCTCAGCCTGCGCCGAGGGGGGGTGGAGAAGCTCTGAGGGTCCCTGTAGGCCACCGCCCCTCCCCCTGACCTTCCCCCCGCCGCACCACCCCCCAGTGGCTTCAGGGACCAGCTGCTCAGCGACTTCTACACATCGAGCAAAGAATTGATTTAAGGATACAACCTTTATCTAGAGCAGAAATGTGATTTAATCATTATTTATCACATCTCTGATAAATACACGAAAAACAATATAATACGTTGCAAAGTAACCAATGTCGAAACAAATTTGTAAAATGTACGAATAATTAATTGTACATGCAGCTTGCATAGGAAATAAAAAATCAATTGGTTCACTTTTTTTATTTATTAGATACTGTACTATATCATGCATGGATATGCATTGTAGGAATTTTTCTGTGTGACTTTTATATCACGTTTTTTGGTACCCGTTAGGCTTCCGAAGGATGATATCGTATATTTATATGAACTAAATTCATATCTCATAATCATTTAATTCATTATTATTTATTATTGCGATGGTGTGTAAGATATGAAGTGTATTGAATAAAGAATAACAACAAATAATAATAATACTACAAAGAAAAATAACGCAACAACTCAAAAAACTATACAAGTATATATATAAATTGATTATTATATTAATTAAACGCTCATTTATTTATAACTATATGAAACATTTAAAACGTTCTAGGTAAAAAGTAACTAAGTCTTAATTGCAAAATGAGTAAAATCAAGCAAGCAATTTCGCTCAGATGATGGAAGAACCTGAAGGGCGTGTCCCACTTTCTTGACGGGCTCGACTGGGGAGAGGAGAGCGGCCAACGATGTGACCTTGGCGAGGGACGACCTCCGTTTGCTCTTAGGCTCCTGGTAAAGTTCAACAACAATGAATGATAACAATAATCAGGAAGGATTACTGCAAAAACAAAAACAAAACTATAAAACTAAAGGGCCTTGAACTATTGTTACAATAAGCAAAGTTTTGTCCTATGAACTTGCATTTGCATCTGCAAATTTATTGATTGCAAATATGCACAAATATCACACCAAAAGACTGCAATGAAAGCCATTTAGATCTATCCTCAGTTATTAAGCACTACGAGCCATTATGCCAGCCTATGAACAGCATTGAGATATTAAGCTTTCACTCAACAAATGAATGTTACACTATTAACTCTAACATATCGCATATGACTAGTATACTTGTTGCATGTATAACCTAATAACAGTATACTAGTATACACGCATACTTGTCAATTGCTGCCCACTGACAGTCTGACCCGATAAAATTACAACGAGCTAAGAATTCATTCAGTATTAAATTGCAATCCTCACATCAAGGCAGATATCTTCGCTGGCAAGGCTAACAGTATCATCATCGCGACGCTCTCTCTTGCGCTTCTACACACACACGACGATATCCTTGACAATTTGACAAACAATTGATATTGGTCTGAGAATCTATCGACAATGCGTCAACTAAAACCACAATAAGCTTATTATGCTCCAAAGTTTATTTCCTGCATCTTGCATTACAGTCAACTTATAAAATACTGTCAAATATATCAAAAACTAAGCACTATTAGATAGCAAACGCAATGTGCACAAGCACATTGCCTGTGCATGTGTCTGCAGGGCTGTAGTAGCTGAACATCAAAAAATGAAACATAATCTGAAGACTTTAAATTACATACAGAATGACTCAGACAAAGTCATACAAAAATCCTAAGCTAAAACGTTTGTATTCAAACGTACTCCAAACTCCAGAGGACTTTTGAAGAATTCATCCAACTTGGACCTCGATGACCTGAAAGACTGTCGAAATGAAGCTCTGCTCAGGGATCTGAAATTAAATAACTCTATTTGAATAGTACCGTATTCAATTAGCTAATGCTCTAAATTCATTAAAATTTCACCAATACTAAGTGATTTTCACCACACAGTCAGCAAATATTCTACCCATTTAATAACATGAGCAAAGAAATTTAATTTAGGACAAATTTCCTAAAAGAACTAACATGAACATGAAGTAAATGAAGATGGAGCTATAACACCTGCTATAGTACCTTTTCATTTGAAAGCCATCCCTTGACTTTGTTTCCTCGGCTAATGTCATGTCCTGGAGAGCATTGCTCTCGTAAGTTCCTGAGAAATGGTCACTGGAAGCAGATTTCAGTACTTTCGATTCCTTTTCAGATTTGAGTAGTTCCATGACGAACAGTTAAATGACTAACACTAACAGCCTACAATCGTCAACTCTTCTGGCTGGAGTTCTCATAATACCTGTTGAAATAGTAACAGTTGAAACTTCAACATTCACTTCAACTTCACTACTGCACTCCACCTTAACGGATGATTATTTGCTTGGTGCACGGGCAAATAACCCCACCCCAATTTATTTATTTATTTATTTATTGAGGCTAAAGCCATCTTGAATGAATTCAGAGATGACTGTTCCAAATTAGTTTGGGGAAGGGAGTTCCAATCCAAAATAGTACGAGAACTGTAACTTTTTAGGATGTCGGTAAACTGCGTCCGTGCGTCGGCACGCATAGGTAGAGTGTGTCGCCAAAATTGTGTCGGCAACCTGCGTCGTTGATGCGTATAATGCGTCGGAAGTATGAAGGAAAATGTGTCAATGATTTGTAGGGACATTGTTTAGAACTCCCCCAAAAAAGTGTTTTCTTCTCTTAAGTAAACTCATTAAGTAAATTGTAAACTCATCAATGCAGTATGACACTGTAATTTAATACAACTAAACCTTAAGGGTGGTAACCAAATACACATTACACAAGGGGTGTTGTTTTATTATCTCCATCTTGTACTTTATGATCTTGATCAAATAACGATTCTTGAAAATCCAGGTGCCACAAAGCCGGGTGGGCATGGCTTTGCGGCACCTGGATTTCCAAGAATCGTTATTTGATCAAGATCATAAAGTACTTACGTAAAGTCATAGCGAACTTACTGCCTTACGCAGTTACTGTAGCAGCCTAGTAATACCTGCATGTAGGCTATAGTTTCATTCAGAGATGACAACGAGTAGGGGGATGACTTGGGAGGGGGGCAGGCACCCCCCCTTCAATTTTTGTTTTGTTTAATACTGTAGAACTTTAAATGTTAAATTCTGTTGAAGATTTTACTTTATCGTGGGTGTAATTAGAATGAATACAGGACAAATAATGTATTTAAATAAACACAAATAACACATACAATCGTGTGCCAATTGCCAAAAAAATACTTTTCAATTTACAGTTGACAATTGTTTTTCCCGTTTGGTGAGAGCCCTTGACAAATTTTTTATTGCTCCATTGTCCTTAAAAGTTCTATAGCTCATGGCGATGATCACAGCAGTAAATTTAATATATTTCAATGCCCAGAAGGGAGAGAGCTCAGAGGAAGAAACCTAGTCAAATTTTTAGAAATGCACTTTTAATTCGCTTAAAGAAATTCTATACCTCTATATTATTAATTTTAAATAGCAATATTTCCATGTTCAAAAATAATATTATTTGGACTAAGAGTGATCGCCCCACTTTCAAAATTTGTAGGGCAAGCACAGCACATGACGCTACCGCTGCTGCGCTATCTGCCGATGCATTACAATTTCACATATCTAGAGCTGATCCCCCATCCACCAAAACTGTCTATAGGCCTACAGCGCGGACCAGCAGCACATAAAGAACTGTGGCCGACTTCCCACGATCCTGCAGGCGGCATTATATGATAGAACCCAAAATGCTTTGACTAACCAAGCGGACGTTGTCATGGAGCTAGGCATGGGGATGGGGCTGAATCTCTCCTTCCCACAAATTCTCTCAAGCCCCCCAAATATAATTTCTTTAAATTAATGTTTCTCTTAATCTATTAATTTTAAATTAATGTTGATTATAACTAATCATTTTTGACCCGCCACAAATGTCTCCTTAATATTGGCTTGATTCTCAATTTTTTATAACGCTGGTACCAGTTTTTTTCTACCATCACCTGTCAAAATAAGGCTAGAGGTCACCAGATCTAGTAGACTAGAGTTCACATACAGCTTTTGGTTATATTAATTTTGTTATATTTGTCTACCAACTGGTTTAGCATATTTTAAACTATACTTGTATTAAGAAAATTGCACAAGAAATGTATGTCCTTATCCAACATTAATATCCAATATGCTTACCATTCCCGCCGCCCTCCCTTCGTCCCATTTGGTCACTAGAAAAAGCGCTGAAAAATAAAATTTGACAAATCTAATTGCTATCAATGCGTCGGTTGGACGCACTCTGTCGACGCACTTTACATGTTCGTCCCGACGCATCAACGCATGGACGCAGTTTACCGACATCCAACTTTTTCACATTTTAAAAAATTATGTAGAAAAATGAACAAAGAAAGAATCCATTCAATTTGCATGTGCATGACCAATCTACAAGCCCAAACAAACTCCCAACGAAGCATCAACTTTCACGCAATCATGTTTTCTAGTCGGGGGCAGGAAAGATTCAATTTCTCGTAAATATTCATCAATGTTTTACATTTTTTATTAAATTAATTTGTTCATAATGCCCGCCATCATGGACGCCTTTATTAAAGTTTATTTAGGCAGTGTGTCCAGATCTCAATTTAACAACTTGCGTCTATTCGCTCAAACAAATTGGTCGTTGCACGAATTAAAACATCCAAAAATCATGCCCTAACCCTGAGCCAACCATAAACTAACCCTAAACTAACCGTAAGCTAACCCTGGACTAACCCTAAACTATCCCTGAGCTAACTAACCTTTAACTAAAATAACGTTCTATAAATAGAATTCCGCTATGGTAGGCCTTTTATATAATTAACTATGGAGTGCACCGACCAATTTGTTTGAGCGAATAGACGCCACTAATTTAACACGGTACGTTAGCAATTATTATTATTATTTTATTTTATAATTATTGCTCATTTATTAGCTTATAGATAAACACAAAATTTTCAAAAACACAAAGATTTTTCTAATAGGCTCCATTTAAAAATAGGCCCAAACCTGTGCCTACACTTTTTAACTCAGACGATTATAATAATCACTAATTATAACGCTGGCTCTTATTGAAATGAAAGCTTGAGGCTCCGTGACGCAGATTTATCATACCCCGTATACACGATAGCAAAAAGCACGATGTCCTGTAGCCTATGGGGAAGAGGAGTTAATTCAATATAAGAATATTCATACGCGTATTCTTCACCACTACCGCACTAATTTGTCTGAATTCGCATCTACTTGTCCCTTCAGGTGACCGCTCGAGCTATCGCGATGATTTCTTGTGAATAATGCACCAGCAATAATGCAGAACGGACCCCGCCTTTCATTCTCGAAGCGCCTTCATCAATCATTAGTCAATCATATTGTAGGCTGCAGGCCTTAAACCGACTGCATGAATCAGTTTGCAGTGAGAGAGTATTTTGACCTCGGATATTTTAGTTGAAATGCACTTTGCGACTGCAAATTTGCGACTGCGACTTTGCGATTTTGCGACATTCCGACTTTGCGACTTTGCGACTTTGATTTGCAAAGCATCCACTCCAGCCTCCACGCAGCGAGCCTCGACTAGTCTGTCTGGCATTGCGATATTTTGAAGCCTTTTTCATCATTTTTCTTGACTATAATATATCAAAATCAGTGAGGTAGTAAATTACTATCCTGTCATACATGTAGGTCTATGCGAATAGCTTAATAGGTCAAAGTCGTAAACAGCTTTGGAAATTTAGGCCTATAAAGTCCATTAGGCCTATAAAGTCCATTAGGCCTATAATGTCCATTAGGCCTATAATGTCCATTAGGCCTATAATGTCCATTAGGCCTATAATGTCCATTAT
>JAQIWG010003660.1:0-17434 GCA_034695025.1 Chamaedrilus cognettii | reverse complement strand
AATAGTAACCTGTTCCCCAGGCGTCAGGATGTGATCGAGGATGTTTCCCGCTCGGTGCGTCGGTTCGTGCACATGCTTAGTGCTGCATAATGATGATTACATGCATTGTAGCCTTAAATGATCGTGTTTACCTTGTTTATCTTGCTTACCCTTTCGTCGCCCAAGGCCCCCTCTCCTCGGACCCCGCTGACGGCTCAAATTGGGAAAAAAGCGTTGCTTTTTGGTTCAATCCCCTGGTTCCACTCAGAGGAAGCAATGAAGCTTGCCGCTGAAGGCGTTAACGCTTGTTGCCTGGACTACGCTATCGGGAAGTTGATTCCACTCATCCACAACTGTTTTCAAAAAATATTTTCCTGTGTCCAACCTGAACCCTTTTATAACAAATTTTTGTTATCGCTATTTTAAATGTGGCAGGTGACACAGACTATTTCAAATTCGGTTGCTATGTAGCCTATGTAAGGTATCTAAGGACGCGAATTTGAAACTCACGCTGATCCAAATTTATCCAAATTTATTGGTTTTTGCCAACCAACCCTAGATTTGAGCGGATAGTCAACATTTGTCGAGTGTTAGGCGCGATGTCGCAGTGTGCCGAGCCGCCCCCGTGCGAGCCCCCGCTTGGTGACTGCACCAACTGCGAGGACGACTCGATGCCCCATCAGGATGTCCCGGTGCTGGTCAAACCGCGCGAACACAAGGCGAAGATTTCCGTCTGGACACACGTCTCTGCCGCTGACATGGACTGCTTGGCCAGGCAAGACGATGTGTAAACTATGTGTGACTTCTATGGAGTATAGTATAAATAGCGTATGACTTAATTTAAAATGTGCAGAAACTGCGTTTAGATGGGGCCTGCGCTAAAAAATTTGATGGTCATCATTGAACACTTTTCTGGTGCTAGTGTGACCCCCAGAATACATACATTTGTAAAAGTTGTACATCTTTGCAAAGTTGAGCAGCTCGCTCTGAGCAGCTCAGAGCAGATCTAAGCAGCTCAGAGCTGCTCAGAGCTGCTCATAGCAGCTCAAAGCAGCTGATCATTCTGATTGATGCAGGCTGGAGGCCACAGACGAGCTGCGCCGTGAGCTTGTTCGTATTTTCTTCCTCGACGATCACTGCGAGAACCCCCGCTCGGCCGTTCTTCTCGACCTCTTTTTTTACGCCCTTCAGGTCAGCCAACGACACCACTCTGTGGCCTGTGATTTTTGCAAATGTAGGCTCCTTAAAGCCTACCTTCTTGATGCTAATGTTTTATTCGGCTCAACTCTAAACTGAGCCTTGGAACCTTCTCATTTATTGTTAAATATTTTTACTATCAATCCCAAATTTTGTCTCGCCAAGCGCCTTGCCGTACGAAAACACTGATAGCCAGATTATTTGTAAATAGGAAAAGTTTCTATTTCACAGTTAGATTAAACATGACCCTGTTTGTATATATGAAAGTTTACAAAGGAGTCTTATTTCAAAAAGCAGCAGGCGTAGCAGTACTCATATTATATCCAGACTAAGCCGAACTCTGCCATGCAGTTCTCTCGCACATTTTTTTTACCAATATTCTAGTTTTCAAAGAAGTCATATTTTTAAAAGGAACAGGTAATGGGCACTATAGACCTACTTCTATTTTATCCGGGCTAAACTTAGCCAAACTTCCAATTCACATGCTTATGTTTTTGTCAATATTTCAGTTTGCGAAGGAGGCCTGTTTCAACAAGGCGCAGACGGCCGCTCTTCTCTCCATCCTGCGCCAGACACACGACGCCGCGACGGAAACTCCCTTTGACAACATGTGCGAGTGCTACCGCTTCTTCCACTCCCTCGTCCTCTGTCACTCCGTCCAGCGCCCGCCATTTAGCATCGCGCTCTTCACTCCCTGCGACGCAAAGCGCGTGCTCGATTACGGTGTCAACTCGTACTTTCGTCACTTCAAGTTGTACAAGTACGTGTTCACGCCAACGGTGAGCCTCGATCTGGGGTTTCGCTACCAGGGAATGGCGGAGACTCCGGAGCCTTCCGACGTGGATCTGGGGTCGGGCGGAGGGGAGGAGGAGGACGATGAAGAGGTGGGATTTTGCTTTGGGAGGAGAGGGGTTTAACTGCGTGTGAATTACTAATCGGGTTGCAAATTAGATTGCGATTAAGTTGACAGTATTTTGTCTGAATATTTGGACTGTTTTTTTAAAGTTTTAGTTGCAGTGAATGAATTTCATTACTATTAGTACAGAAATTTACAAAAAAGATTAAATTGGCGTTCATTATTTCATCGGTTCATGAATATTCATTGATAATATAGGCTCTGTATTGCTCTCTTGCACAGAACCGGCCTGTGGCCTTTGTGATGCGCACAGTCCCCAACTACAACATCAAGCTAAAACCAATGTAGGCCAAATTTTTTCTTCGTGACTACGGATATATAATTTTCTTCTATTATGTGACTAATAAGCTTTTTTGTTCCTCTCAGGAGGAGGTCGACGAATGTCCCGTACCAGAAGTGGAATCGGAGGCCGCGACGATCTTACGTCGCATGGTGCGTGAACACCTCTTCGCCGACCTCGAGCGCCTCAAGGCAAACGTACAGCAGCAGATAGAGGACTCGACCTGCTGTCTCAGCGCAAGGCTCGAGTACGCAGAGTGCATGTCGGGCGTGGCAGGGCCGGGGGGCGCGCCGGTTGCCGAGGGGGCGGCGGAGCCCAGACCGGGCAGCGGCAAGAAGGAGAAAGGGGGCAAAGGGAAGAAGCAGAAGCAGGCGGCCGATTAGGAAGCGTTACTCAAACTGAACTGCCGCTGTGTGTGATATTGTTTTGTATGTACAGTCACTGTTACTGTGTACATGGCACCGTAAGATGGTTATGAGTTGTGGGTTTTGAGAACAGTTACTTTTAAGGTGGATTGCTTGCTGTACTGAGAAGTCGTGATTTTCAATGCAGTATTTTGGGCCTTGCTCATGATCTATCTTAATCAAATTTGTACAATCTTCAATGAGTTGATTATGGTCGTTTTTGTTGTTATTAAAACTGTAAGAGTTCCGTTATTTTAATTAGTTATTTCGGCTTGGCACTGCGTGATACGGAATATAGACTCATGCCATTACGCATTGATAGTCTACAAAAGAGATTTCACTGTCGGTTCTAGGCATTATCTTTGCCTATGGCTAAGAAACTCAAAAAGTTTAAGACCAACTTTTTTTTTTTTTAATAGGACCTACACTCGAATACTCGATCCAAGTCAAAGAAGAAGCTTTGCGCTGTATGCCTGTAATATTTATCTTTATATTTATGGCGATAAAGCAGACTAACTTGGCGCATGCGCACTGGCCAAAATTCACTTTAACACCACTGACATGTTTTGATCATAAAAGTCACTTTCTTCCTAATTCTATTTTAGGATCTATTAACGCCTGTTTCAATGTCGACCAGTCAGGGCAGTCGCAAGGGTGAGTCATCAGGGGAGTTTTACCGAGGAAAAGCATCTTATTGGCTTAGGGAAGCCTGTGATCGTGATATGAATAATGCTGAGGAATGTTCATGAATGAAAGTTATAGGCCTAATATTTTTCGTAGGCCTTGAATTAATCATTGATTGTATTACCGTATGCCTATTTATTAATCGAATGTGTTCACGTTCCTCGATGATTTTTGTTATTTTTGCTTTTATGTGTAATTTGGTGCTGAATATGAATATTTGGTCTTTTTGATATACCTATCGTGTTTGTAAATGCAACAATTATGCTTTTATGGTTTTTATGACCCTGAAATTTTTTCGAATTTAATTCCACTTGTAGTTTACTGTTGTGGATTTGTCTGTTTTAGTTCTTGCAGTGAAAGCGCGCAAGAAGCGTTCAAAAGCAAAGAACCGCATGAAAGTCGAGGAAACACGGTGATTAAATTTTTTGTGTGTACACGTTATGTGCTTCGTTGAAAATAAACGGTTGGTACGATGCAACGATTATTTATTCTGTTCAATATAACTTTAGTAATACAACGCCATTGATTGATTACCTAATTAATAAATTGCATAAATTCAGGGTTAATTATGATCTTTTAGTTTGTAGCTAGACTGAAATACTAAGCCTTTTTGCAGAGATTAAATGATGCTAATCGTTTTGAACGAGGCCTGCTTCGTATTATGCGATGTAATGAAGTAATGCATGTTGAAAGCACTGTTTTGTAACTTCACCCTTCTACCTCTGTAGGTAACATACTGTTACTGCTTCGTATGTACAGAATTGGTGCTGACAAGCCGCAGTCATCCAGCAACCATTTAACGACCGATTTGCAGCGGCAGCATTTCGTTGATGCAGAGGAAGACCTCCTAAATGACCCCCCCGATAACGAACAAATCCTTTCTGACCACCCTGCAGGACCACTACTCAGTCTTGGGGCCTTTCCCCCGAATCAAACCTATCGCCCTCTCTGCAGTGGCAGTGGTGTACAACCACCCCTGGCCCATCCCGCCAGACCTCTAAGCCTTTGCACAAACGTCGACTACGAGAAATATAACGACACCGGACTTCCTAGTCTCGGAACTACCGCGGGGCAAGGGTACCGGTGTCTCGATGGACTTCCGAGTCTCGGAACCACCGCGGGGGAAAGGTACGGGTTTCATGAGGGATCTCCGAACCTCGACGCCATTTGCCATCCATATGACGAATTGGTTGGGCCGTCGGTGGGCAGTTTAGGCACGCCGTATCAAGAGTTGTGTCCTTACAACCTAGGTTCAGCCAGTCAGCAGTGCCACAATACTGTGGAAGGGAACCTGGGCACCGCCCCGTATCATGCTGAGCTACCAGAGAGTTTGGGTATTGCGCAGTACCAGTTTGATGTACCGGACCAGGAGCAGTACTTTGATCAGTCGGAAGAAGAAGAAGAAGAAGAAGAAATGTTTGAGCCGGGGGAGGATGGGGGTGGTGGTGGGGGGGGTAAGGAGATAGTGGGGTCTGATGATGATGAGCAGGAGGACCCTAAGGACTACTGCAAAGGTAGACATTGCCAAATCTGTTAGAACTGGGCTCTGCGAAACTTTAGTATGCAGCACTGAGATAATATTGGGTGGTTAATTGAGCAAAATATAGATGGTTTGTGAGGATTTTTTCAAACAACGATATTTGTATTATTGTTGTGTTATTTTGTATGACACAATTATATTTGTACAATTATATATATCTATATCAGTATAGATTTATGCAAATGCATTTATGTCCTACGTTATGTTTCATATTTTTTGCTGTGTATATTGCATTTTAGATTTATTTCTATTACATATGTTATTCGAGTATAATACAAAAAATAGATGGTTCTGGCTATTTATCCTATAAGCTGCTGTCAATAACGTACAGGTTCCAGCAAGCGTAACAGAATAATTTCCTTAAATTTTTGTTCTAACGAAACAATATTTTATTTAGAAATTGATTGAAAGGTACAAATTTGATGCGAGAACGGTGCGCGGTGGTGAATATTTAGTTTTTGCGTGACTAATTTATTTCCTTGCCGCTGCTCGCCCAGGTGGCTATCACCCGGTGCAGATAGGAGACCTGCTCAATGGTAAATACCACGTTGTGCGCAAGCTTGGCTGGGGCCACTTCTCCACTGTCTGGCTCGGCTGGGACATAGCGTGAGATACAAGTTTATCTTTCAACAGATTATTGTGATGATGTAGAGGAGGAGGGCATACGTTCAATCTAGGGCTGGATGTTCTGCAGCGAAACTTTTACAGCTAAAAGTAACGGTACCTCAGGAAAGCAGTACATCTAGGTAGAAAATGATGTATTTAATAATGCTGGCAAAATCAGTGAAGAGCTGCTTTGGCACTTAATGATATCAACGGGGTATGTATTTTTAATCCAGTAGGTGCTGTAGTTATGAATTGCAGGGATAGAAATAGATGGCAATGCTGTCAGTTCATTAGTTTGTAGTTTTTGCATCCTTAATGTAGTCCTGTGTGCAATTTTATTATTATTTATTTCTTCTATTCGTAATTGTTGACGCTACGTGCTGTTTTGCTATAGTGTTTCGTTTGGGAATAATGTGGTAATCATTTATTGCGACATCATTGTTGACCATTTTCTCTACAGCTGCATCATGAGGAAAAAAGTGTTTAGCTCTTACAATTGTTTTGCCGCTGGGTTTGTTGCAGTAGCAAGCAGTATGTTGCACTGAAGATTGTCAAGAGTGCTCCTCACTACACGGAGACGGCTGTTGATGAAATCAAGCTTCTTCGTGCCGTTAGTACCCGTCTGACTATTGGCTATGAATAGTCATATTGGATTGTTATATGGCCAATTATCGATGATAGTTCTTATTTGTAATAGTAGTTATAACAGGCTGTAGCTGTATTGCGTTTGTTATAAGAAATAGTAAATTGTAGTAAAATAACGGTTTCATTCGTAGTCGTAGTTTGTTTTTGCAATGGATTCATTATTTCTATTTTTACGATATGAATTTTAAGCCCGTGTCACCTCGAATGACGCATGGCTTTTGGTCGCATGTGACGCACGGGATAGCTCAGATGGAACGTTATACTGTTGTGTTGTATTGCTGAGATTTATATTTCTTGACGAGAATTTAACAGGGTGTGTAGCAGCATCATATGATGCGATGTGTAGGTGAGGGATTCTGATCGAAAGGATCCATTCAGGGAGAAGACTGTGCAGCTGCTGGACGACTTCAAAGTGTCCGGAGTCAATGGAACTCGTATCCTTGCCGCTAGATCTTAAGACTGACTCCATTTCTTTTAATGGTTTAATGCTTTCATGGTTTAATGTTCATTTGAATCTATTTTAAATAAGCAATTTAAATGGATTCTTTTAAAATTGAATGGCAATATGTTGGAAGAAGAACTCTCATACTATAAAAAATGTACTATAATATTACGTTTCAAAGATTGTAAAAATTATTGTTCAAATACAATCATGATTCTGTTGAATATTTAATGTTGATTTTTAATCTGGTGCAAATTGAACTCCACATAGTGCGTGGGACCAAAGGACAGAATACTTTTCAAGTTATGGTGTATTTGCTGAAATAGGAAAGTGAATTGTTTTGAAAGGTGTCGCGCTTGACTCTCTTTCCCCCCCAGACGTCTGCATGGTGTTTGAGGTGCTGGGTAACAATCTGCTCAAGCTCATCCTCCGCTCAAACTATCAGGGAATTCCGCTCAAGAATGTTAAATCTATCATTCGTCAGGTTTGACGCGGCACTATTCGGTTCAAATTGTCGTTGTCGTTTAAATTGTCGCTGTCGTTTAAATTGTCAAAATGATTATTATCGGGGAGGATTATCTACTGAAATGACGATTTCAGCTTTTAGCTTAGTGTCAGCGTATTGCTTGCTTGCCGTTGATAAAATATCAGTTTCTAAAATTTTTGTGATAATTTTTGTGATAATTTTTTTGATAATTTTTTTTCACAGATTTGTGAAAAAAAGAAAAAAATGGATTGGAGAAATTTGACTTAATCGTTGCACTTCTACGAACGCCACTAATTTGTACGCTCAATAGCGTGCGAAATAATTGTATGAAGTTATTGCGCGAACATCCCTATACCCTTTTAATCTTTGCCGACTGGGGAAAAATTTGTTTAGTTCTGCAACCCGGAGTTCCCCGGGCGAGTCGTAAAAGGCAACAAAAGAATGGGGGGCGATTCTTTGGGCACTGGTAGTTCTTCTACCTTGAGTGAATGCTAACTAGTGATTTTTAGCAGATGCTAGTGTATAAATGCTCAATTTTTGAGTTGATGTTTTGATTAGAACGTATAGTTTGGACTTTAGTTGTAAGTCCTCTCGCGTGCTGTGCTGTTACAGACGCTGCAGGGACTGCATTATCTACACACCAAGTGCAAGATTATTCACACTGGTGAGGCTCTAAATTAGCTCTGTCTGCATTTTGGTTTGGGCTACTTCTGGGCATACGATTAGATGGTGATTGCTTGCATTGTGTTGTGTCAATGTAGGCCTACTGCCTAGGCTTTCCTAAGTTTTTATGTTCGATTAATTGTGGGTGGTTGTCATCAAAGAGATTTGCTGCCTGGACCTGTGCTTATATAATACCTAGTGAAATATCTGATATGGTGTGTTTCTGTCTAGTTGATGATTCATTAGCAGTCATTCTGCTTTCTGCTTTTACGATTCAAGCAAATGATGTTTTTCCATCTCCGTTTGCATGACATATTTTTGGTGTGTTAAAAGTGCAATATACATACGTACATACATACATTCTTTTTAATTTTTTGCTGCGATTTATTTTCCACGGTGTGTTTTCTACGGTTTATTTTGTTTGGCGTGTGTTGTCAGACATCAAGCCGGAGAATATCCTGCTCACAGTGGACGAGGACCAGATCAGGGAGATAGCAGCAGAGGCAGTAGAGTGGCAGCTGCACGGCGTCAAACAGCTGCCAGGCTCCGCCGGTCTGCATCTCTAGTTTATTGTAATTTCATTGCGTTGCGTGTGTGCCGGTTGAAATTTTTTGGCTTAATTAGGATTTTGAGCAAAAATTGTTCATTGTCGGACAGTAATTAGTTTTTTGTGCAGTTTGTGAGTGATGCAATTTCGCCAATCATCTACCTGAGTACACACGCCTGCAAATATGATGTCTTGTTAGTCTACATGTACACTAAATCTATGCATGTTGTTCTCAATGTCGATTTGGTCAGAATTCCTATAACAACGAATGAGTTTTTCCTATTTTATTCAAATTCAAAAATTCTTTGAAAGGATCTTCAATGTTCAAATTTAATGATGATTATTGCATTTGTTGATGATCAGCTTGATATCTGGACTCGTTGCTTTTAAATAGTTGAGCTTTTTTGATTTTGTTTCTACTTGTTCCGACTGTTACTTACATAATTCGGTTTTTAATTTTTGTTAGTTGCTTTTTTGTTCACGCAGTGAGCACGGCGCCCAGGGAAAGCAGCGACGCCAAGCTGACCAAGAACAAAAAGAAGAAGCTGAAGAAGAAGGAAAAGAGAAAGAAGGAATTGCTTGAAACGCAGCTGGAGCTGCTGGAGGCTCAGCAAAAGTGCAACGGTGCGGCGGCGGAAAAGTGCGACGCGGCGCCGGAGAAGTGCGATGATTGGAACAAAAAGTGCGATAATCAGAGCAAAAAGTGTGAAAATTGGAACGAGAAGTGTGGAAATTTCAGCGAAAAGTGTGAAGATCGGAAGACAAAGTGCAACGATCTGATAGAAAAGTGCGGAGATAAGAAAAAAATGTGCGGTGATCTGAATAAAAAATGCGGGGATCAAAACAGAAACTGCCTGCAATCAGGCGAGGGCGAAAAGCATGACCTTATGAAAACAAATGAGTGCCTGAGGGGCGAGAAATGTGAACTGGGGGGGCCGTCAGACAAATGCTGTGATGACGGATGTACCTGTACTCTCACACGACCCTTAAACTCAGAATCATCTGCACTGGGTAATACTTTAGACGCAAGCGTCCATATGCAAACTTCAACGCCTGTAATCGATAATTCATCTATCGACCGACCGCTGTCCAACCAATCATGTGCCTCAGATGCCACTGCCTTACAAAAGCAACTAAATATTCTTAATTCACCGGCGAATCGCGTCAAGTCTGCGGATGCGGTTGACTCGTCCACAGACCAGGATGCCGTGACGAATGAAAGGTTGAATGAAGGGAACATTTCAATGGAATATCAATCATCGAGCGGAACCGATCTTGTAGGTTTTGAATCATCCAACGTTTCCCTGCTTGACCTCAAAGATATCTTCTTGTCCAATGGGGAACTGGTAACGGACGACGACGATTATCTACCGGCCAATCAGACTCTGGACATCAACGGAGACAGAACCGATAGGATGACGGATAATGACTATCCAGCTTCGAACAATGAGCAGCTCGCTTGTAATCTGGTCGCGGCGCAGGAACTGATGAATCAGAACAGCTCGGCTTTGGAGCGAACGACTTCCGAGGACTTTGAATCGTGCGGGAGCGAAATTTCCACGGTTGCCAATGGCAACGTGGATTTTCTGGAGAAGGGCATCGATTGGCTTCGACTCGACCCGGATTTTCACGACGCCGGCCAATCGGCTAGCTCAGCTATTCCCGTCCAATCAGTTTGCTCGATTCTTTCCGCCTCGGATTGCGGCGCCGCAAATGATTTGTTGGTGTCGGGCGATGGGAATCCGGTGTCATCGATGACGCAGCTGTCAAGTGCGCCGCTGGTAACGGGCGTGTCGGCGCAGAAAGTCGTGTCGAAGGACGCGTCGCCAGAGAATGGGGATAGTTGGTCGGTGGAGAGTGTTAAGTCTGACGCAACCAGCGGCAGCGCGGGAGCCAACACAGGTGTGTTTTGTGCGCTGGTTGTTTGACGTATGGTTTAAGCATAATTTTAGTTTAGGTGTTTTTATTCTACAATACATCAATATACATGATATCATGTTTGGCTGTGCTTTAAGTCTGTTTATGCAACTATTTTATTGTTTTTCATTTGAATGAATCATTTGGTGTAGTCAAATTTATTACAATACAATCGTTCATTGCTTTGATATCAAGTTGATTTATTTTCAAGCTCATAATATGATAACAAAGCAACAAAAATGGTGAAAGCCATTGATATAGCTAAATATAAATATATGTGTAAACCGTGTATGATATATATGAGTATGATATTGGTTTATGAGGCTCTATACTGGCTCTTCTATTGGCTCACAGACGTCAAGGAGCCAGAGAATAGAATCAGCAAGCCGATTCATCGACCCGACCCGACACGGGAAGTCTGTCCAATCCCAATCAAGATAGCTGACCTCGGCAATGCCTGCTGGACGGTGAGTCCTATAACAAGCTGTCGTATTGCTTAGGTTTTATCTGTTGATTAACTTCTCTCTCTCTTTGTGCTGCCGCGTGGCAGATGCTTTTTGAAATCTGTTTTGTATTTTAAAGATATGATTTGTTGCTATCTGCATGATGATGATGAATAAACCCAATCAGATTGTGCAAATTAAATCGTAGATATTAAAATATCTCGCTATTATTGGCGAGTTATTTGAATTATCTCGGATCATTCAGATGACTGTCTATTGAACTGCTGGGCCTTAGTGTTCATTTTGCTTGTGAATCTATTGCTGCAGTACCACCACTTCACAGTGGAGATACAGTATCGCTGTCTTTAGTTAGATACGCTGTGTGTGTCGCAGTACCATCACTTCACAGAGGAAATACAGACACGACAGTATCGCTGCCTCGAAGTGCTGCTCGGCTCCAACTACGGACCGCCGGCCGATATCTGGAGCACTGCCTGCATGGCATGTACAACGGCCTTGTCTTATTTTATATTTTTTCTATATTTATTACTTGAGAAAAAAACTTTGTTTTGCTTTTTGTTTGTATCTATTTTGTAGCACTTGCTGAGGGTGCTTCATGTTGAAGTATGTGCACATTTATTGAGCTTTACCTGCTATTGACTAGCTTCTGCTCAATGGGGAACAGTAGATTGGTCTGCAGCCCAGAGCTCCTGGGGTGTGTCGTAAGAGGTGACTAAAGTAGGAGAGTGGTTTATGGCTTTGCTTTGAGGGGCTGGGCTAGGGTATAATTCCTTGTTATACCGCTGCTCTTGACCCTTAACCTGCCGTCGACCATCTTATTGAAGCCTTACGTAGCTGAGAATTACTTAGTTGTTTTTACAGGCATTTGCTCTGGCGACTGGTGATAACCTGTTTTGAGTCATGCCTATCAGAGGATCAATAAGTACCGTACTTTGTGTGCGTGTTCGGCAGGCGTTTGAGCTGGCGACTGGCGACTACCTCTTTGAGCCGCACTCAGGGGAGGACTACTCGCGCAATGAGGACCACATCGCGCACATCGTAGAGTTGCTCGGTCCGATACCGCGACACATCGCGCTCGGGGGCAAATACTCGCGCGAGTACTTCAACAAGAAAGGTCAGCGGGGTTTTATAATTATAGTTTTAATGATCTCAAGTTTCAGACACATGATGTCTATGTTGGTGCATGCGAGTGTAAGTGAACGTCTGTGTTAACATGGCCGTGTTTGAAGTATTTAAAGCTGGGTTTTTGTTGTCGGATGTTCTTTCTATCGTCTATCAGAATAGTTTTTTGGATAATTATCGTGGCTGTTATTGCAGATGGGATTTTATTTTTTCTGGAAAATCTGGAATGAAATATAGTAGGTCTTTGATCTTCACGCTGTTGAGAATGTGAGAGCCTTAACACATCTTGTGCATGATGCGGATGTCTTGTTGTGTGTGATTTTGATGATCCCGAAGCAATGGTAGATTCCAAGAATCTCACACTTAATCGAGCCGTGTTCCACTGCAGGAGAGCTGTGTCACATCACCAAGCTGAAACCGTGGTCGCTGTACGAGGTCCTCGTCGAGAAGTACCAGTGGGCGCAGAAGGATGCGCTCGACATGGCGGACTTCCTCACGCCCATGCTCGAGTACGAGCCAAGCCGGCGCGCGACGGCCGACACGTGTCTGCTCCACCCCTGGTTGTTTGTCGGCAGGGGTGGCGGTGTATAATGCACGACGGCGGACTGGTCGGAGAAAGGCTCCCATTGACGATGAGCAAAAAATGTGAATAATGAGATACAGGCCCCGGAACCTTTTTTTTTGCTCAATTTCAGCGGGAGTGTTTCATCAACACGCTGCTAGTATGATACACGCCTTCTCTCCGCTTTCGGATTATATCCATTGTAGGTTTCAATTTCTGAAGTTTTAAGCCGGAGTGTCGGATTCTTTTTTAGGGAAACTTTTGGTGGTATTGAAGGTTGAAGTTGAGTTGAGTCGAAGTTGACTGAATTTGAGGGTGACGTCTTGGCTCTGGGCTGGCAATTTCATGCGAGGTGACATCCTTTTTCTGAGATAGATGGTTTGGTTGAACTTAGGATGATTTTTGGGATGAATTTTATATGATAGGTGGTTGAAAAGGTTAATTGATATGATATTTTGATTAAAATTTACAGAAATTATGGCTTGACCTTTGGCTGTGTTTTTGGCTAAATTTTGCAGAAGTTCTAAACTGAATTTTCGACAACATTTTGTATTTATTCCATTGCTTGCAAGGAGAATATTAGTTGCAAAAACTTCTCTTCAATATCGTCGGCGATTATATATTGGGCATGCTTTATTCTAGGTAGATAATTATCTGCACTTTTTCTATCTAGAATCTTGTACCGGATATTGGTACACGTTATATTGTGATATATTCAGTGAAACGTGATAGGCATGGAGTGCTATATACTGCTGATGGATTTTGAAGATGAAATTTGAATCACGAATGCAATAAATGGGCAGTTTGTTAATCATCGTGAGATTTGAATCTTTTGTATGAGAATAATGACCAAAGTTGGAGGAGTATGGAGTAGGTGTCCTATGTGGAGTATCAAATGTAGATACATTGTTTGAGACTGCTATGATATCGCAGTGTAGATACTTTCAGTAGGTGTGGAGTGTTGAATTGGCTAGTCGTTGAAGTGTTGCGGAATTTTTGTAGGCCGTTTTATTCAGTTCTCTTCAGGAAATTTTATACCGATTTTTACACATATGCTCTGCTGCTGCCAGGCGCTACGGTTTCAGTTCAGTTTTTAAGCATCTAATAAAAAACGCTATTTATGTCCATGAAATTATTATTATTATTATTACTATTATTATTCACTATTTGGTGCACTTTCAAAATTATCATTTAGTGATGTTGGCTGCTGTCTAAATTGTGCATTTATCGATTTTCTGGATCTGTTACCATAATATTATTTCTTTGAAAGGCCCAGAATTTAAAGAAATTAATGCTAGGCAAAGAAAGATGATGTGAACTTTCATTGTAACGCGGGTTGGGCCAGCTGTGTTCCGTTATCTATGGTGTAATTTTTTTTGACATATTTATCGAAGGCGCGTTGGAAATTTCTTGCAAAATTTAACGTGTTCAAATTTAACTTTTTCGCACAAGAAGATCGATGGTGTTTATTAGAAGTGATTTGTGTTCTAGCGTGAGACTGTTTTATAGCCAGCTAACTGTGTGTGTGATTAGGGAATAGCGTAACGACTCTGCTACTCAGCTAAAACTGCAGTGCTGGCATTATCCTGCTATGCTATATTGTACATCGTTCAATTTCATAGCGCAACAGTGGCTTGCTATGCTCGTATGTCTTGCATTAATCATCTAGAATGTTTTAAGCTTCAGATTATGTTTATGTTGCGTTGATTTTATATGCTGCATCATTTAATTTATGTGATTTTTGGTTGGCTTTTGCGAAAAGCTGCGAACTTAAGAGAGTGCTCAAGCGGATATGATGATCAAATACAAATTTTATTTTAAACAGTTACATATTTTAAAGAAATCTTCAGAGTAGGCAATGTAAAAAAAACTGCATATAATTTATGTTCTTTAGTTTTTGTTTCATTTTTGCCGCTGAATCAGTGAGAAAGTGGTTACATTTTTATCGCGTTGACACGGGGTGAAAATCTGTCATTAATGCTTTTTAATTTAATTATGTCATTATAGTAAAATTATATGACCTACTTTTAAACACTGGCCAATCAGTAAATACGATGTAACAGTTTAAATATTTAGTTAATTCTATCGGCTTGTATCATTGGAGTTGGGATTGTGATGATGTCCAGTAGAAGGGTGCATGTAATTGTGTCAACCTAATACCTCATTCCTAATTGGTGGCTACCTAACAACGTTGTATTTCATTTTCTACCCGTGACAATTTCAACAGCTTGTTCTTGTTCTTATGCGTATGTCATACATATAAGCACCAGAAATAGGAGACTGCACGTGTCGTGTACTGAAATTTCTTCTTTATTTCTGTGGCTTTTTTGAAGTTTTTTGTCTTTAGTCTTGTGTGTGAAATTGATTAGATGGAAGTATCTGATCAGAGCTTCCGTTAACTGGCGTCGCGGCGTCTATGGCACAAAAAACTTAGATTTGGACTCCAAAAAATCTTCACCTAGACGTCTCAGGTCGCCAAAAATCTCGGCGTCTAAAGACGCCAAAGTCACGACAGCTTAGCAATTTAATTATATTAATTGGTATGATAGTACGCCGATAGCGGCGTCACCAGAAAATAAAGACCCTGGCGTCAAGAGGCGACAAAACGTCTGGATCCTGGCGTATGGGCGCCAGGAAAAAATCTGAATGGAAGCTCTCTATCCGAGTTCATGAATGAGTGAGCAAAATAGTTGCTTTTTACAACGCGTGCTTATGCTATTACTGTGCTGGCTGTTAGTAGCTGTGAATGCCTTGTGTTGCTATCCATATCACAAGAACACTGTCTTTGAGGCTAAATTTGATTAATTACTCATTTACATCGGACACATTTTGTTGTCTATCCACAGCCTTAACAGCGGCCAATCATATAATTCTCTCCGACACAATGCGCTATTTAAAAACAATTATTTATATATTCGTCAAACTGAGTTATTTTTGTGCGAGACGCTTGCCGTTTGGAGAAGAACAGTCACGTGATGTGCCAATCATCGATCACTGTTTAGTGCTTTAGTGTCATCGCTGGACGACGAAACTATCGTTAAATTCGAGTTATTATTACCGTCTACCAAGGTCGCTTGTTCTCGTGCACTGGCATTATTTGAGCGCGATGCTTTTATGCTTAGTTCTAGATAGATAGTCAAATATTGATTCAAGACGCGTTGCGGTACTGTTGCTGCTAAGGCTTTTTATGCGGATTAACGTTTGCGTATAGTAAAATAATTTTAGACCGGACGTGAGGCTGAATTTCAATTTGAGGGGGTTATTAATTTTAATTTTTGCGCTAAATTTTGGGGGGCGAGGATTAGGCGCAATGCTTCTTCGCAAAACTTACTGTGTAAAAATGAGTGCTCTTGTATATTTATGTATTTTTGGGGGGGTTGTTATTTCGAGGTGTTTAACCCCCATATTTGTAGTTTTTCCATTAAATTACCTATATCAAAATTAAAGCTTTCTATTTAAGGGGGAATTTATCAACCACCAACACCCCCCTTCAGTGTACGGTTCTGTTATATCGGACTATTGAGTACAAGAGGGGCTTTAGGTGTCGTGGCGTAGCAGCGGAGATGTATCGCGCAAAGAGTTCATATTTCATGAACTTCTGTATTTATTTGTTTATTTCGCATGCTTTTATTTTAGTCGTAGCCTTATTGCTCTTGTGATTTTCGTAGATTTGTGATGGATAAGTTTCGCAGGATTGATTTGTTTTGCAATAGAGCAACAGCAATGCTTTTATTTATATTGAAAGCGGAAACTTGGCAATTGACTTGTTTCAATGCGAGGGCAATAAATTGTGAAACAAAACAATTGCAATAGAATGAATAGATTGTGAAACGACACAAATTAAAAAAAATTCGTACAAGCTTTAACAATGTTGTACCGAAGTGCAGACCAAACGTTTTGCAGTGTCAAGAATATTGACTTTTTACTATTTTATTAGTGTAGAATAGGAAATTTTCGTTTGCATATCATGAATTTTTTAAGAGTTTTGATAAATTTTGCAAATGGCTAGCGTTAGAGAGTAAGAATGTTGTTTTTATTTTTGATCGTTTGTTATTCTTTATGAAATGCCTAGGGAATCTAGCTACATGTTTTATTTAGATATCAACCCGCTTTCGGAGGACGGGTTCCCCCTGCACGCGCGAAGATAAACCCGCAAAAGCCGTATTAAAATTGGCAGTCCTCAAACAAGTAAAAATTGAGCACGGATAAATTTCTGTATGGCAAAACCGCGCAAATAACTTGCAGCGAAGATGCCTGTTTTACAGTATGTTAACCGCTGTGTCTAGGTTTGCTGCGTATTAGACGGATGCTCACGGCGAACTTCAAAATCGAACTTTTTTGCAGTTTGCTTGATATAATAGCTGACCAACGTATCTGATATGTATAGTAGCGTATAGTTGTGTGCAAGATGTGCAAGATTTAATTAATTCAAGTAATGCTTTAATGCGTTAGAATGATTTTTATCGCTTTGAGGTGTTTATTGGCAATGGAAATGAAACTTTGGGATAGATACATCGATGCGAATGAAATTTGTGCTCAGCCGAAAAGCTGCTGAAAGATCGTTCGTGGTTTTTCTGTCGATTTCTGCTATTCCGTTTTTTATTTCATGGACAATAGACAATAGCACAAACATCATTCATAATCATGTCGGCCATAATCTTAATCATAGTTATAATAGCTTACCAAAGAATAGTCAGCTAAATTTAGCGTTATGCTGCCTGCAAAGAAATCTAAATGATCATGACTTGGTAATTTCAAACAAGTAGGCCCATTGTAGGCTCTGACACGATAGTAGGCTGTACTAGTTGGCTAATTCTGCATTCAACAGGGCCAAATTATTATTAGGCTACAAAATAGGCCCTTCACCCGGCAAACAGCAATCGAAGTACGCCGGAATGTGTACGAAGTACGCCGGAATGTGTACGAAGTACGCCGGAATGTGTACGAAGTACGCCGGAATGTGTACGAAGTACGCCGGA
>JAQIWG010003659.1:0-17435 GCA_034695025.1 Chamaedrilus cognettii | reverse complement strand
TCCCACGCAAAGTATCATAATCCCACGCAAAGTATCATAATCCCACGCAAAGTATCATAATCCCACGCAAAGTATCATAATCCCACGCAAAGTATCACAATCATACGCAAAGTATCACAATCTCACGAAAAGTATATCATAAATCCACGCTAAGCATCACAACGTGCACGCATCGTATCACAATCTCACGCAAAGTTTCACAACCTGACGAAAAGTATCACAACCCCACGTATCATAATGCAGCGCAAAGTATCACAATCCCACGTAAATATCACAACCCCACGTAATGTATCACAATTCACAATCTCACGCAAAGAACCACAATCCCACTCCAAATGCTCGGTCCATTACTTGCTATCTTTATGCAATAGCCTTAGCTTTAGGCCATTGTTGACTTAGACCGCACTCACTGCCACTTGATTGCGTTATCTTGAACCGCTTGTTTGCCGTTTAGTGCGTCTTATGAAACGCTAATATACAGTAACCAAAGTGCACATCGTATCGTCTAACGCAAGACTCCGGTGGTTCTCCGAATGCACTTGCTTGCTGTCTATCGGAGCAGAGAGCGAAGAAGTGCGCTAACATTCACTGCACTCGCGTTATCGCAAGTGCCGAGTGCGCCCATTAGCGTCGGCTTTCCTGGCGACCTGCTAACAGCCTTGCTGTTTATCAGCTTCAGGCCATTCGGCAAAACCACGCTTTTGGAGATAAAAATGAAACTTTTCTGGTCAGATGATTTTGACTAGCGTGTGTCCGAAAAATGGAAAAGTGCTAACTGCTTCTAGCGCCAGTGTTAGTATACTGCGACCGTCAGACCGCTTTATAACAATCGGTGGAAAAAGTTTCTCTGATCATCCTTTCAGGGCTTGCTGGCAAAAGGGATCATGGTTGCAAAGTCATATATAAAATACATAACTTATGCATATTTAAAATAAATAGGTTACAAATGGGTGGTGTCAGTTGTTGTTTCATGTAGGCCTATTAGGATTTTTTGGGGACTTTTATGGCAAAAAAAGCAGAATGTCAACGTAGGCTTTTAAGCTACACAAAATTTGGTACTCAATGATGCATGGCATGAGATGATAATGATACGATATGATATAATTATGATACAACGTAGGTACCCTTGACACGTATGCTATGTAACTCGCCACGTGATAGACTTATGATACTTGTCAGCTTGTGATATGACTATCAGCTACGCTTCATACGCACCATCGATCACGCTTTGAGTTCGACTCTATTCCGAGCTGCCACGATCATAAACGAGTTAGCCGTTCGTATTGGATGATTTCCTGACGAGCTCACATTTCCTGCTAGATCCCTGCTTGGCCTTGCTAGGTTTAACGTCCGCTATACATATAGATTATACGCGGATAAAAATTCACGCGACCTCAACGATTTTCTCAGACCGTTCTCAGATTTCAACGACTGCAAATTTTCAACGTTAGCGAAGTTGCTAAACGATATTCTATCTCAATGCTTGTTGTAGCCTATCCTCCACGCGAAATAGTCAAGGAAGTTAAATTCGAGCACTACGTAAGACAAGTCTCATCGTTTATTTGACATTACGTTATTATTTGACAAGGCCTGTGATACTACCATCAGTTCCTGTAAATTGTAACTGCTTTAGCCTAGACCACGAGAGTAACTGCGCTGGCGCGAGCTTTCTCCGCACTGCGCGCTCTCCTGCCAGTAGCAGGCGCGAATACAGGACTATGCATACGCACAGGGTTGACTTGTTACATATTAAAGGGGGGGGGGCTGCGTATTTAAATCTTTCTCATCGTGAGAGGAGTCACGAGCGGGGGGTGCTGGTTGAGAAGGAGTTTTTTTTTTTAAAGTTACCATGTAGAATTGCGTGCACTTACCACCACCATGATTTACTTATCACCTAACTTACCACCATGACCTGCGTCCAAAACAATGGTTTTCGATCCGGATGAACTTGAAAAAATCATCCCCTCCCTAGTTTCTTTGAATACCGTTCCAAACAGGGGGGTCGACTCATGCAACTTGGAGAATCATACCCCCCCCCCCACCGGCAAACCGAACCCTGCATACACAGAACAAGATATGAAACAGCCCAGTGGCGTTGCAGGCTCGAGTTCTGAAACAGGGGGAGCCGATTCTGTTTAATTCACAAGATCAAACGAAAGCGTCGGCACCCATGAAGGCCCACACAACAAGAAGGCACCACTCTGACAAGTTGAGGCATTCAAAACTTGACTCAACTTTGTTCACTATTGCAAACGATGTCAATAGCTTTAAATATTTGTCTAGTGATTAAAATTAATATTGAAAGCTGACTCAACAGATTACAATGTAATACAGCACGCATGTGTTGTAGCAGTTTTTATAGTTAGGTGTGTCATCCCAACAACATATCGTTGTTCTTCGAACCTATATACAAGCCCCCCCCGCAACCCTCCCCCCCCCCCACCTCTACGCCCTTTGAGGCTCAAATTTTCTTCCATGCAGCTACTAAGCTACAGCAGCTGCTGCGCGGCGATATTCATTTACGTGATGGAAGTAGTGGCGGATCCACGGGGGGGCGGGGGGGGGGGGGGGGGGGGGCGGTGGGGGCGATCGATCCCCCCCCCCCTCGAGCTCTGTTGGGGGCGGAAAGAGGCGTGATTGATTATATCCTAAGCTGCTGAAGTATGAGAAGCACACAACGCAACAATCCTCCACTTCCCGTGAAGGACAATTAGCTCAAGAAGGCCCTCACTTCAGGTCATCATTTCTGCGCCCCTACCCCCTCGGTTTTTTTCACCACACAAAAAAGTAATGATTGGTGGCCCCTCAAAAGCTTAGTCTCCGCCCTCTCAATTCGTATGGTCTATATTGCTGGCATTGTTGTGGAGGGCTGCAGGGCCTGGGGTGCCCGACAGTCGGACTCCCATGCACCATGCAGACCGCACTCTCCACAGCATCCTGATGGATCGTCCTTGTATCTCTCCAGTCTCCACTCAACCCCATGGGTCTCCCTCATACCACTAATGGCCATCACTCAACCGCGCTATTATACCACTAACGGCTATCACTCAAACTACACAATGTATATTACCGATGGCTACATGTATGTGCAGCCGTTGCCACTGTGAACTACAAAGAACCGCCACCAGAAGCACGGTTATTAATATTCTTGTTCAACTCATATTAAGCTGTACTGGTGTAGGATTACTATACTGAATTAACTATATTTATCTGGCATTGCATTTCAGTGCAAAATGCGTGTGCACATTGCATAAGCTATTTCAAAAAGAAACTGCTTGGTTAACTTGGTTAACAGTGGTTAAACTTGGCTAACAGTGGTTAAACTTGGTTAACCTAGAAGGACCATGGTGTCATGTAACATTCTACAGCAACGGCCGCCTGCGTGCTGGCGTTAAGTGAACTGTTAACTGGACGCTGATAGGCGGATAGCCGTTCTAGTGTCTGTCCCCAGACGCTCGTCCTTGTGTGCGCAGGTCCTCTAGCGCACTCGAGAGATGGCGAGAGATGAAGCGCCATCTATTTCGAAGAGAGTCTGAGTGAAGCGGTAGATATCCAGTCGTGACATCTTTTATCTCAGGCGGCAACCGCGGCAGATCAACCCGTGATGATATAATGAGGCACTCGTGTTGTATTGTAACTAACATTAGTCAAGCATTAACCAGGCCTTCATCTCAAGCTTTTTATAATTACACATTTTGACCAAAAAGTTTCATTTCAATTTTTAAGAATTTATAAATGCGCAATAAACATAGACGTCTCCTCATCAACAAGCCAAAATTTCTTTTCGTACAAAACTAACCAGCGAGGAGTGAAGAGAGATACAGACGGAGCTTTTATCAAAAATTACTACGCCTGTGATGTCATAAAATGAGTGGGGCTCTTATTGATTTAGTATGTGAGAATGAATACTTTTTCTTCTTGATGCCGTTCTTGACAGCCACATTATCGCCCATTCTTTACAGGGAGGAGTTATGTTTTGACCTCATTTTAATCAACCAGGCGCACACACAATCACACATTTCACGATTTAAACAGCCTATTTTCTATACCTGTAATGTTAAATTTCACATTTTGAGCTTATCTAATCAATATCTGTAAGCCGCTAATGTTCGTCTCTGTGTGAGTGGGTGGCTGGGAGGGTGGGTGGGTGGTTGGCTGGGAGGGTGGGTGGGTGACTGGGAGGGTAGGTGGGTGGGTGGGTGTGTGGATGTGTGTGTGGATGTGCGTGTGTGTGTGTGTGGTGGGTGTTAACCTATACGTTTTGTAATTTGTCGTCCTATCGTGACGATCAAAAAACGAAACTAAGTTGCTAAAGGAAGAAACTCACCATTGTCAAAGTTTTGAATTTGCAGTTTGGCTGCATCAACCCTTCAGAAAATAAAATTTTTATAGCGCCTGGCTCAAAAGTTATAAAACGTTGTTATCGCCAACGACGAGCCGACAAGTTGTTAACGACGCCGAGCAGTCATTTACAGCTACTCGTGCCGAGGGTCAGAAATGCATGCTGTGCGGATGGTCTTTTTGACCCACTGCGTGATTCCAGAGCGCATTGATGACATAAAAATCAAATTATTGGGAGTTCTGAAGTTTAACTTAGTAAACATAAAGTACGACATAAAATTTGATGAAAGATTGACCTTAGTAAATATGTATTCCAAATCATTAGGCTTACTGAGTCTATTGTAGTTGCCGAACACAACGTTGGTTAGTTCATCTTGACGCTTATAAATGCTTGGGTGTTCAGTCATTCATCATAGACCCAGGCTTTCATTCATTTATTCTTCAGGGAACTCATTGATTCATCAATGTTGTAAGATTTATTCAGTCTGCTCGAGCGATATAGGCCTTATTTACCGAGTGAGCAGACTGAACAAATTCGTAGCTGACGAATTTAAACCACCCCTGCCAAAGGGTGCACGAAGTGACTAATAAATCTTTGCCGCTGCCGGGATTCGAATCGACAACTGCCGCACTCGTAATCCAAGACCGCGACTTAGACTACTCGGCAACAACGCTTCGTCCTGCCCTATGGTGGCAGCAGGGGCCGTAGTCACCATGTCCGCGACTGCCTAGCTGGAGCGAGGTTTGAGATCGCGCCATCCAAAAGCGCATGCACGGCATTGCCAATTTAGCTGGAGCCACCTCAAAACTCGCTCGAGCTAGGCAGTCGCAACTATGGTGACTACGGCCCCTGGGGCAGGGCTGCCGGGCAGTTTAATGTCATGTCGGGGACTATATATAGTCATAGGATATATATATATATAGATAACAGGTTTCTTTATCCCTCCCCCCCCGCCCCCCTCAGCTAACTGTTTTTGCGACCATGCAGATATATAGGCTAAATCAAGGTAGTGAAGGTACATGTAACTCGTGTTTGTAGACCAGAAGTAAGCCACTGGTCACTGTGTGAAGTGTGTAGTGTAGGTGCATGATACATGTTGTATCATAGTATTGTATCACTAGGCCTACCGTACTTACCATCTTGTCCTGGCGTCCTAAGGCACGTGTCGACTGCGGCTGCTGCTGCGCCGACGCGTCTTGCAGTGACGCCCTTGCTGTAAGCGCGGGCATGTTAGTCACTGTCCCTCGCTTCTGCTTCCAGCATCTTCCGCGCTGCCGCACGACGCGCCACTGCCCGACGCTGCGGTTCGGATTTCAAGGCGCTATTTGCAGAAGAACTGCTGGCTGTAGTCTGTGTGAGGAGCGATGGCTAATGGCAGACGTTTGGGCGCCGTCAAAGTGACCGTCTCTATCCACAGCATCTGCACTGATGGTCTCTGCAGCACACTGCACGCTGCACGCTGCACATACGCTCTGTTGGAGTAGCCGCCTGTAGGCACTGCAACCGGGCCACAGCCTACGCTGCATCGGCTCGATGGCGATATCAAATCGTATAACCAACTACTGCATTGAATTCAGTCATTGGTATCATCAGCAGAAGCAGCAGCTGCTACAGCAGCAGCAGCTGAGACGATTGTTCAGCACCTGCCGCAGCAGCAGTTGCAACAGCGGCAGTGACAACTACAGTCTCCGTAAGCGCTCAGCAGCGAGCCGCGGCGCAGCAGAAGTTGCTGCAGCAGCTGCTGCAGTTCTCCTATTGAGAGCCGTTGCTGAGGATGCTAAGTTCACTCATTGGTATGCCTAAGCATACTGAACCCTGAAGGGAGGATGTCGCTACTACTCGCCAGGGTCTGCAGCAACTGGTGCTGCGCAGCTTACAGAGAGTCCACGTCAATGTTCAGTTGTTCACTTCACTGACAATAATTAAAGCATAGGCTAACTGTAATGCACGACGCGTATTAGGCCTATATCTGCTGTTATAGTTGTCATAAATTCGCAGCTTGGACAACAGCGGTGTTATATCTGCCAGTGCTGTGAATGGCAGTTTTGTTCCTTTGCTGCTTCTTCTTCAGTTGCTGCTGCTAAGCAAAGCAGCAGTATAGCAGCAGCAGCTGTTTGATGATGCTATCTCGCTAGGCTAAGGCGGGAAAAGCGACGCATCACTGCTCACTACGCAGCTGCCAACGCCTTATTCGGGACTAGTGGCTAGTGACTGTCGGCCAACCATTGCTAAGCTGTCCCAAAACGCGCCGTTGCCAGACTGTGCACTCCAGCACAGTCACTGTGAGATACGCTAGCTGCAGGTTGACCAGCTGTAACTCTCGCTTCAGATTGACTAGATGTAGCGCTCGATTCAGATTGACCAGATGTTGCAATTTGATGAATATTACCCGGACACACTGATCTTATTTGATTGTACTGGATCGTCATTCACTACCTACTCCTGCTTTCCTGCTCTGCTTGGCGCTCATTGGTTGGGCATACGCCGAGTTGTCATTGGCTGGTAAATGCTAACCGAGCTCTGACCTTAATTTATTAACACTCAATTACGCCTAACCTCAAACTAAAACCTAAACTAAGGGATAAACTAACTCAAATACACAATCAAACAGTGTTGAATTCATAATTACACTTAATAAACAAGATACATGAAAATCTAACAATGTGTTTAGTATAAAAACGTTGCATCTTTAATTGAATTTATTATCAATCGTTTCTTTTAAATTGAATTTATTACGTACTAGTTACACAAAATATAATATGAATTGATATAAATCCTACACATCAAGAACTTTTAATACAACAAGAGTCATGCTAACTAAAACAGAAATACTGCCCTATGCACTTATCCTATGTCGGCCCGTTCCATCAATAACAATACATCTGTAGGCCTATAATGAAAGGCAGCGTAACACGAATATAATAAATAATTGAAACAGATTACATGTATTACGATATCTCCTCTACCCATTTGCAATGCGTTTCAAATAAATATTTAGGCTAGCTACCATATAATACCGTAGTTATTCATTCGTAGTATACGCATCGTAAGCTATGAAGCCGCAGCGATTGTAACACATAGGCTAACACATGAGCTGTTGACTAACAATAACGCGTACGATACTTATTTATATGAATAAATAGATTATGATACAAAGCGATGCATATAATTCTCGCAATACGTCATGTCCTTTGCTTAACGTGCTTGTGCTGTTTGGTTCGTAAACCAAATGAATAGGCCTTACTAGCAGCTAAACGTTCGTTATGAGCAAAGCTACAGCTCTTCATACTGTATAGCTACGGCTGTTACTAGAGACATAGCCCGAATCATTATAGCAAAATGCACAGCTGACACAAAGATTTGAACGCTGACGATAAAGTATTTTTAACTCACAATATTTTTAATTTAAGTCTCAGGGGTGATTACTATGGATGCAGTGCCCCCACTAGCCCATCAAACCTAAATCCATTTCAATTTTCACTCTTAGTGGTAATACCACATGGCATCACATGCCTTCAATAACAAAAAATTGATCATATAAACATTGCGAGCATGAAACAATTAATTATATTTCATCAACGAAAGGAATACTATTCATCTTAAAAAACAGCGCTCTGTCGCTCTCAAAAAATTTAGTCTTATATGTAATAGTATTTCATCAAATCCTCAAAAATAATGCGAAAATACTACCTAATAATTTTCCCACTGAGCCTACCCTGGCAGCTTGAGTTACTTACGTATAATTCATGATCTCATTCGCATGAACTTATCGATAATTCATTAATTATCATCGAATGTAAAATCACATTCCAAGAAACTAAACCAATTAAAACCCTACAATAAACTTTTCGTATCTACGACGTTCAAATTTTACAACTGACCCACACCCAACACTATAACAAACAGCGCGCGGCTAAACCGTGCCAGTCAGCCCGCCGAGAACGGCTCGAGACAGCCTCTGATTGGTCAGTTAGGTGGCGCGCCCTAGGGGCCGAGCGAGCAGGCGTTCTGCAGCACAAAGTTGACCATGGTGGCGGCCTGCGTGAGCTCGGCGTAGTTTTGCGCGAGGTAGATCATCGACGGGTTCGTCGCAAACATTGCCAGCTCCGTCTGGTTGATCTTGGCCGTCACGCCAATAGCTGAAACATGTATAGCGGGAGAACTTTGCATGAAAATTAATAAGCAAAATAATAAAGATGAATAAACTCTAATTTGTCTGTGAAGTGTCTCGAAACTCTTTTCATATGTATTAAGATATCACTTTAATTTTTACTTGCATACATATTTCTTTCAAATTAATCTTGTTGTGCGTTCTACTGTTAAATATTGGTAGTCGTGTTAATAATCACAGTAACGAGAGCAATAAGTTTTGCAGCTTGCTCGCCTTAAATAGTATCTGGCCATGGAGCTTTAACTTTTCGCAACAATTAATTTCCTATAACTGTTTTAGAATGTCCGCTTCCAACCACAACATAGCCATCCACATGCAATGATACCTGAAGCCAGCAGATAGACAAAAGTCAGCCACCTATTTGTTTTAAAAAGAGAACAATGTAACTATTATAATTCAACTCTTACCCCTGCAGGTCTGGGAACAAAGGATTGACCTGCAGCCCAGAGTTCCACAGGCAAGTCGTTAAATGCGACTTAAGAGGGGGAGCAGTTCTGTGCTTGGTAAAGCCGAGGCCAAAGCACAGAACCGAACTGTAATAGTCTTCGTTACTACACATGGTCCTTAAACTCGCAGGGGAAGAAGAAGACGAAGAATTATAGTGCACTTCGTTACTAAAGGTCTAAAAAGGACCTAAGCATTGAAATTATTTTAACAAATGGACTTCGACTACAAAATTGTCTACAAACATAAAATTGTGGATTGTCGTGGGTACTACTGTATTCACGATAATAAAAGAGGTTCAGACTTAGCAATTAGGGTTTAGGCAAAGGGTTGAGGTGAGGGTTGAGGTTAGGGTAGGGTGCCAGTACCGATGCGCACGGGGGCAAGGGCCTGCAGCGCGTGCAGAGGTGCGTAGTTGAAGCGGTCGACGTTGGTGAACCCGTCCGTGATGAGGATGACGACCGGGGTCGCGATCCCCGGGCGCGCGCCCTGGGCGGTCCCCGTCAGCATCGTCACTGCCAGCTGGGCACACAGGAGGCAACTAATCTTAACCCTAACTCTAAACCTAACCCTAACCCTAAAACTTAACATAACCTTAACTATAACTTTAACCCTAACCTGCAATGTCAAAAAGTCGCAAAAGTCGCAAAGCGCATTTAGCTAAAATATCTAACTAGGGTTCAACGCCAATTTCACCGCCCGACACCCACCTGCAGCGCGGCGGGGGTGTTGGTGAAGCCCCCTCCATAGGGCACTGCGGCCAGAGCTGCGAGCACGGCCCCAGAGGTCGTGTCGTCGTTGAGGTCAAACTGGAGAGAGGCCGTGGTGGTGAAGGAGATACATCCCACCCTGTCGGCAGAGGGCGCCACATTGATCGAGTTGGTGACGACCGTCTGCACAAACTGCTTCTCGATCTGCCAGTTGACGACGTTCACGTAGTCTGGCTCCTCTATGCTCCCCGAGTTGTCCATGATAAAGATGATGTCCTTGACGCACGGGCCTGGCAACCAATCGGAGGAGGCGTTGCATAATGGGCTTGGCACGTGAACCAATCAGATACAACATCGAGACATTATGGATCAAAAACTACAACACAAAGTCTGATATGAGCAAACTGGACTGATAACGTCCCGTTGAAGTTCAACATCGTATAAATCGCAGCACGCATAAAACGAAATACTTTGTAATGATGCAGAAGATGCAAACGCTTCCAGTGCAGCATGAGATCTCTATTGATTCTGTATCGCTTAGCCTGAAACGAAGCTAAATAAATGCAGCAGTGCGGCATAAAAACTACAGCGCGGTATTAGCAGAGTAATCTAGACTGAATGTTATGTTTTCATATACTTCAAGTCAACAAAATAAACAGCATAGCATTTAGTATAGCACAGAGCACGGCACTTTACAAAAAAATTCTAATTTGCAATCGGCGAAGCCTACCCCTGGTCGTGGCTGGGGTAGTGGGCTGCAAAGTGGCGAACTGCGGCGAGCCTGAAAACAAAAAGAAATACTACCACAATTTCATGCAACTGGAATCAATTTGGAAACTGCAAAAAATTTCTTGCAAGACGACTCTTAAATATTAGTTGTATTTTCTAAGATTGATGAATTCAGTTACATGTTTGATTTATTTATGTATTACGCATCTGTGAATTGAAGTTCTGCGAACAAAAAAACAATCACAGCAACAACTTCAATGTAGACAGTTCTGCAAGAGAAGTTTTAAAGATAACAATTACAAGTTTTCAAGATAACCATTCCAAGTTTTAAACATAAACATTACAAGAAGAATGACTCACCAGAGGAGGTGCCGCCGCCGAACGGGGGGGTGGTGGAGCCCCCCGGGAGGGGGAAGGAGCAGGCCCCGGGCAAGTAGGCCTGGATCATGGCCGTGGCGGTGGTGAGCGCGCTGTAGGTCTGCACGTAGGAGATGGTGCTTGTGTTGGTAGCGAACATCATCAACTCAGTCTGGTTGATCTTGGCTGTCACGCCCACCGCTACCAACACACAGCGATGGACGATAATAAGGATGATATAGAGAGTTAATAAAGATAGCTGGTTGTATGTACAAGCTGAGTGCCGCTTTCTGAACCTCTGCTGTAAGTTAAGTACGTTTAGTTAAGGATTTAACGCAGTTTTAGACTTTCCATGACTATATGAAAAGCAAATAACCATACCTGCCTAACGATAGCGCGCTCAAATATAACCTATTTCTTACACGATTGCAATCCATATTCCCCATGCAGGCCCGGGAACAAAGAATTGGCCTTGCAGCCCAGAGCTCCCCGGGCAAGTCGTAAAAGGTAACTAAAGAAGGGGGAGCGGTTTTGTGGCAGCCCTCTTACACAAAACCGGACGGTAATAGTCTGTGATACTCACACAATGTCTTTAACATTAAACCCTCCCCCCCTGTCATCCATATGCGCAACTGAAAACGAAGTCAAAATCTTCTCATCGGAAGAGAAATACAATATTCTGTGATAGTGATACAAAAATTGGAAAATAAATTTCTTGTCAAGCCATAGCGCCAAGAGCAAATTTTGTGACTAAATTTCATGGACATAATTGGGTGTGATTATGATGCTTCATTAGGTAATTACACCGATACCTGCAGCACGAGCGCCTGCAGTGCACGGAGTGGTTAAGGTTAAGGGTTGAAGTTAAGGTTGGGGTTCAGGGTTGATCGCGGTACCGATGCGTAGCGGCACGAGGGCCTGCAGTGCGTGCAGGGGCGCGTAGTTGAAGCGATCGACGTTGGTAAACCCGTCCGTGATGAGGATGACGACCGGGGTCGCAACCCCCGGACGCGCGCCCTGGGCGGTCCCCGTCAGCATCGTCACCGCCAACTGGGCACACAGGGGGCAACCAATCGTAACCTTAACCCCAACCTTGACCCTAACCCTAATAAAAACCAACACATTGTTTGTATTTGCAGGCACATAGTTACATGATGATTTGTGTGCTTGTTTACATGCTTGTTTGTGTGCTTTTTTGTGTGCTTGTCTGTGTGACTATTTGTGTGACAAATAATAACAGAAAACAAGCACACAAACAAGCACACAAACAAGCACACAAACAGGCACACAAATAAGCACACAAACAAGCACACAAACAAGCACACAAACAAGCAGATTGCTTGCATGTTGTTTTCCATCTATTTTAGTAATTACTTTACCAAATTGCTTTGCAATGAAATGACCCTCATTGGCCTCTTTACTACGCCTGAACTTCCAGCAAACACACAAACCAATAGCAACAAGCAAATGAATTAACAAGCAAACAAATAAGCAAGCAAATAAACAAACAAACAGCCGGTAGTCTTACCATCTCAGCGGCCGGCGTGTTGGTCGTTCCCCCAATGTATCCCACGTTCCCGATGGCCGTGATGACGTCAGCTGCGTTGTTGTACGTGCCGAGCGTGAACACGACCTGCGCCGTGTTGCTGAAGGATATGACTCCCACTCGGTCCCAGGCCAGGCCGACCGTCAGCAGGTTGGACACGATCGACATGACGAACTGCTTGGACAGCTGCCAGTTGACGACGTTCACGTAGTCCGGCTCCTCTATGCTTCCGGACGCGTCCATGATGAAGATAACGTCACGCAGACACGTCCCTGCACGGAAAGGATTCCAGGTGAATCAGTGATCATTTTGATTTGGAGGCGAACTTTTAATTTATTTATATTAATTGAAAAGCCAACACACAATGCTGACGCATTCTACGGCACAATACTCGTCTCAGCACAAACAAAGATTTTCAAAATGCGCTTTTGATTTCTTGACAAAGCTGGCCAGTCACATTGAGTGCTTTTTCAAAAAATCTTAATGAAAAAATTATAAATGTTGATGCAATGAAAATAACAAGCATTGTAATAATCATTTGCATCTTGACTAAAATCATTCGCTATGATTTTAGTCACAGCACAACTACAACAAACGTAACAAAATAATATTTATTTATAAACAGTCAAACCAAAAATGAACTTAACTTTTTTGGCAGTGATTATTTACCTGGAGCAGGACTTGGCAGCGCAGTGGCTGAAAGAGAAAAACGGTCAGATGAGAAGTATTATGCAATCGAGAGCACCATGCTAAAGTACAAGAGCTCTAGGCTCATAGTTTACTAGATCAATAACGATAGCCAAATAAAATTAAATAATTATGGCAACTTATTCAATCAGTGGCGTGACATCACAGAACGGGGTCATCAAACACCGAGAGTCTCGGAGTTTCTGGAGGGCCCCACGTATTCATACTAAATCATTTAGGCCTAAATGTTCGTTTTTTCACTCGACACAAAGTTAGATATTCAGAAAGCAAGTTAGTTCAGAAAAAAATCAATTAAAATCATTCCGCTTCACTTAGGAGGCGCAAAAAAAACTCAATATTGGACCCCACTAGTTATTTTTCACCAAACTTCAAGTAACTAAGTTAGTGGAGTTGGGTATTAGCTGTCTTGTGATTTATTTAATGGGTAAGGGGCCCAGTCACGCTACGTTAAATGGCCTCGAGCTAGGATGTGACGCCACAGTACACAATACAAACTTCAATATAGTGATAATCTATCCATTAGCCATTAGTCCCGCGCCCCACGCGTACTGGCGGTGGTAACGACAGCAGAGGGCGCCACGCAGCGCAGTCGCACGTAGAAACTGTACCCCGACGCGCTCGCTGTCTGCCCCACACTCCCCGAGTAGAGCTCGCAGGTCGGCCCCGAGGGGTTCCAGTCGAACCCCACGCAGGTCTGCGAGGCGAGGCAGGCCTGCTGGCAGGCCCCCTGGGTCTGAGCGGGGTTGTTGGACTGACCGACACTCGGCCCGGCTGTGTTGGGGTACTGGGAGAACTGGTCGACACACGGCCCGGCAATCCCTGGGGTACAGAAGGGGAAGGGGATTAAATAATGACCCACAGTAACTTGCCAAGTTAACTGCACCTCTATTTTTTTCCAAAAAACTCTAGCTCCTACTGCTTCTACGCCTACTCTTTCTACTTGTAATCTCAATGTAATCTTGGATAAAGACCTCTCTTTCAAATACATTTCCTCAATCAAAATCAAACTCCTTTGATCGATAATTAATTATAAAAAATGTTAGGTGCACAAATTTTTTTTCAAAAATCAGCGAGCCAAACGGTAAACAACAATATTGTGACATGCCGTACAGCTTGCAATTTATGTGCAAGTTTCTAAAAAAAGTGCCCTACAGCAGCTAGCTCTGTTACCCATGTACCGAAAATAGCAGCAAGCACACTAATGCAACGCCCTTCATGCCTCAAAGGCGGTCTCAGCATGCGCCTGGCTCCACCGGGCCCCTGCACGCCGGGGGACAAAGAATTGGCTTGCAGCCCAGAGCTCCCCGGGCAAGTCGTAATAGGTGACCAAAGATGGGGGGAGCGGTTCTGCGTCGGTTCTCTTGCACAGAACCTGACTGTATATAGTCTTGTTGCTACACTTACACCATCCCTAAACCACAAAAATTAATATAAATAAAAATAACGCCGCCTACCGGTGCAGATGCCCTCGTATCGGTTGCAGCAGGGCGTGAGCTGCTGCCCGGCGAGCGTTGTGTGGTTGTAGCACTGCGTTGTGGCCGCGTTGTAGTCCACAGCCACGCAGGCGGGGTTGTAGAAGCAGGCTAGCAGGCAGGCCTGCTCCGTCATCGTGCCGACTAGGGTGCCGCCGTTAGCGCTCGCGCCCGTCACCATGTAGTAGTTGCAGCCTGCGCGCCAAACAACAAACCGTTCTGAATGAATGAAAACGTGAGTGAGGGAGTGAATGAATGAATTTATCTATTTTTATTTCAAGCCTATTCAAAAGCATGTTGCACTTTCTTTTGTATCTATTCAGCCTGACGTGGTTTTCATCCCTGCTTGCAAATTCATTTCTTTGCGCATTTGAGAAATTTGCATGCACGCGTACACACATGTACATAAATTGACCTGCATTGACTAGAAAAGTATGCAGCCTCTCAAAGATGACGGCCTCTCTGTAGAACAATAGACCTGAGCGCAAACAATTAATGTTTGCAGATTCTGAGCTCTTTTTTGTCTTTAAGTAGAATCTTCACAATAAAGAATTCATATGAGTATAAGCTATTCATGGGCTATAATGTAATGTAGTTCAATCACAAAATAAATAAATTTTAATTAGCCTGTTTCACTGATCGGACAAACCTGTGGTGAATCCGAGTGTCGGTTGAAGTGTTGTTGTAGACGTTGTAGTTGGAGTTGTGGTCGTAGTGCTAGTGCTAGTTGTAGTCGTTGGAGTTGTAGTCGTGCTAGTTGTAGTCGTTGGAGTTGTAGTCGTGCTTTTTGTAGTCGTTGGAGTTGTAGTCGTGCTAGTTGTAGTCGTTGGAGTTGTAGTCGTGCTAGTTGTAGTCGTTGGAGTTGTAGTCGTGCTTGTTGTAGTCGTTGGAGTTGTGGTAGTTGTGGTTGGAGTTGTAGTTGTTTTACTAGTTGTAGTTGCCGACGTTGTGGATACTACAAATTATATATGTAGCTTAGCATCACAAACCAAAATATAAAACATGTTCCACTACCAGTTTTCTACTCATACATGACATTTTAGTTACAGGTATTTTCCAGTTCTAGCCTATCATGTTCATGATTTAAAGTACTTTTGATAAAATAATAGCAAATGCTTGATTTCTATTCAAATTCCACTTCTTCTGCTTTAGAGTTTGTGAAATTAAATTTATTTCGTACAATACGACACAAATTACCAAATTTCTATTGGTTCGCATAAGCCTTACAATAGCCTCACATATCTAAACAAATTTATGCAAAATATGAAACACACAAAAATACTGCCAATAAAGTTTCACTGCATAATACGGGCAAGGTTACTGATTTTAAAACATCTACTTAATGGACTTATAAAAATTTCCTGTCAATAGGAAGAGCAAGTAAGAAAAAAATAAAAATTACAAAAAAAAAGCAGCAAGAGTAAATAACAAGTGAAATATTAAGTTTCAGTCGTACATATGACTTGCGGGCCACCGGTCGTTTTGGTGCGAGGATGGTGAGTAGGCACCAGAACTGAACATAACACACACCACAGCAGCAATCAGGGACTGGTAAAATAAATTACAATTAATTTAATTTATTACATTTAACAAATCAATTCTTCGATTTTAGTTTATTTAATATAAGCTAGTTAGATATTTGAAAACTAACATAACTAACCTCCTTTTTATCGTGTAGTCTGTTCATGTCCATGTTTTCACACAGGTTTACACGCTTTTCCCGCCCTGATCAGGACTGCTGAAGCTGAGTTTTTACAGCCGGATGCCCTTCCTGACGCCATCCAAATAAATCTGGCACGGGTTTAGCAGCTAGCGACACTCGCGTATTTAACAGCCTTGCTGAAGGACCTGTAACGCATGGTTTCATAGTTGCCGGCACGGGGACTTGAGCCCTGATCGTCTGGACTCGAAGTCCGACGCCTTAACCACTACACCACAGCGTCTTGCTTAGTTAGATATTTGAAAGCTAATCTAAAAACGCTTATATTTTAAATAAAGCATCAGATATTTTACGATCAGAAATTATCATACAAAGGATCCTATGTATTGCGAAACAATTATATAATTTTCTTTGCGCCTCATTAAATATATCAAAGGTATACAGTTTGTTTTCTTCACACTAAAAAGCGTTTGTTTTGCACTGCGGGCTGGATCATGCAAATACCACCCATTATCCACCCACACTCACAGTTGCTACTACCGTACTGTAGCCTAACTGCTCCCAGCCATCATATGTTTTAGCCTCAGCTTTAATGACTAATACCACAAATAAATCCTTTTCTTTCTTACATCAATTTCTCAGCGTGTTAAAAATAAAGAAATCCAATCAGGTTTTTCTTTCTCAGATCAATTTCGCAGCGCGTAAAAAATAAAGAAATCTAATCAAGATTTAGTGTGTAAGAAGTTGTGCCAGGTAGATCTGTAACACTCATAAGCCAGCATAGCCCCGCAGCTAAGCTAAGCTGGAGTGTAGTAAGTGCTATTTCCATATATGGCCCATTCTAAATATACCTATATAACTATGCATCAATAATTAACACAGAGTTGAAGAAAACAAATATAGCCTATAAATAAATTTGTTTCACTGAATAAAAACAAAAAATAAAGTTTTGTCAATCTATATGTCCACGAGATGGTTGAAGATTAGCTACAACCCTTACTCGATCAGTTTTACAACATTTCTTCATGTAAATGCTTCGAAACTTTAGGTTTTACTTAAATTTAGGTCTAACTGAAAGCCCGCCATACATATTTATTCAATAAATTGCTAAATTCTGTGCTGACATTGACTGAAAATTATAAAACCATGGCGCTATGTTACATTATGAAACCATGGCGCTATGTTACATTATGAAACCATGGCGCTATGTTACATTATGAAACCATGGCGCTATGTTACATTATGAAACCATGGCGCTATGTTACATTATGAAACCATGGCGCTATGTTACATTAT
>JAQIWG010003658.1:0-17438 GCA_034695025.1 Chamaedrilus cognettii | reverse complement strand
TGTCACCGCTACCATGGTGTCCAGGGCCAAAAACGTCTCCCTGGAGTGTAACAAGTCCCCCAATGAGTTGAGATATCAAAAAACTATATAAAAGCGAAGTTGTTGGAGACACTTGGTTTAAGAATAAAAGTTGCATCGGATTTCACGCAGGTGTACTCCGCCACCGTCTGGAGCCAGGTGGGGTTCCCCTCTGTGTTTCCCTTCAGTATTTCGTAACCCGGGCAACGCCGGGTACCCCAGCTAGTTACAAAATAAGCATACTGCTATGTGACACGTTTGCAAGAATTGATGTTAGGCATACAGAAAATTATCGCTTCGAATAGATAGCGACATAGTATCACGATAGGGCCTGTAGGCATATATGCATGGGCTTGCGGATAGACTAACTAAGCGCCTCTTTGTTTAATAAAGCACTGCTAAATGTTTCAATGGTTGTCCTATTAGCAGTGTTGATTGCAGTCACTCCCCGATAACACGACATGGTGACGCATTAGTCTAGACGATGTTGATGTTTACGCTGACGCTGACGTTGTGCTGGCGGCGCCCGAGCCCCGGTGGCTCGTCAGCCTTACCCCCCTTGCAACAGCGCGTCCCTCCGCCATCCACGCCCTTAACAGCCGACGCGGGTTCTAAAGGACTCTCTCCAGTGACTCCAATGCCCGACCTTCTGGCGCGAGCGCTGGCAGACACGTTCCAGGAAGCAGCGCTCGAGGTCCGGGAGCCGATATCTGTAGGCGTGGTAGATGAGGCGTCGGACAGCACGGAGTATTCACTGACTGACGTGTCGGAAGTCGCTGACCCGCTGACGGTGATCGTTGACAGTCCAATCTTGGATATCTTGGACGATGTTTGACGACGCTTGGGTGAAGTTGTCAGTAGAGCGGAGGCGCAGCTCGTGGCGGTCATGGCGCTTCTCCTCGCTCGTTCGTCGCTCGTCGAGGATACGACGCTGACTGCAGGCGAGGCGTACGGACTCGCCGAGCTACCGCTCCCTTCATTCGTCGGGCTGCTGGGACTCGACGAACTGAACCCTGGGAAAGATTCCCTCGACGGTCCAGAGTGGTGAAGTGTTCTCGTGCTGGCGCTCCTGCTATCAGCACGAGAGGATGGACCAACTTCGGCGACAAATTCTCTCGGCAGGTTCGCGTACGGGGCGGGACTGCATGAGGGACGCGCGCCGCAGTCTACACAAGCCGCGCTTGGTTCGCAACTGGTTGCGGGTCTCGCATAGCAATCTTGAACGGTCTCAGCCGATATGAAACTTAGGCCCCCTACTTGACGTTGACAGGCGACGTCATTGTTGTGCGACAGCAGCATCTTGCTTCGATTATCAGCTGCTGATAAATAAGGGTGTTGTTCCTTGAATTCTTCAGTTTTTGACTCATCCAATGATTTCCTATTCGATGGTTCTTCTGCATGAAGATCGGCGAGTATCGGAGAATCTGATTCAAGTTGCCGATGTTCCATACCCAAGCTACTTGTTTCAATTTCACTGCTGCTTACCGGAAACGCATAGATTTCTCGAAGGTCATCTGAATTCATATTCCCTTGTTCTTTTTCGTATGTGCCATTAAGTTGATTTGAAAATTGACTTTTCTCGAAGATGTAATCGTCTTCGCGATCACTCTCATGACAACTCTGACATAAATTATACGATTCTCTTGCGCAGCCGTGTTTCTGATGCATCGTCCTGCTTTTTTCATGTTGATCCAGTGCATGTCGATTCATAGATTCAACGAGGTATTCAGCAGAGTTACCGTTATCGTTTCTCGGACAAGTCTCCTGGTCTCCGGACAAGTAATCAGTGTCGTTTCGATCTTCATGCCCTCCACTGAATTGATTTCGAGGATGACAGGAACAAAAGCCAACAATGTCAGGAGGGTCCCACCCCCAGGCCAAGCAGCCATCACGTTGCATTCCTCGGGACTTCTGCAATGCTGAGTCCCCAGCATCATGCTCTTCTTGAGACATATGGCAGTTGCGAGCTGCTTCTCCAAACTGACTTGAGCATGAGTTGGTCTGCCCCCTCCACGGGTAAACATCAATGATGGGCGTGGCCTGCTCTGAGCTCCAACAACTGTCAGTGGCGAATGAAGCTGATGGCCAGGCATCAACGCCTCTAGTTTGTTTATCAGTCATATATGATGACATCGTTCGACCCGTGTAAAGTTGACTGTTATTTTTCCAACATAATCCAGCTGTCTGTTTATGTTCGTTCGACGAAAAACTGCCACTTTCCACCTCGTCGGGACTCCTGTGATCTGTAGCTGCGCTTACATTTGTACGATCCGTGGGCTGCATTTGTCGACTAGCCGACAATCTCAGCGCTGCATCTGCGTCTGGGTGAATCGAGTGATGCACGCTGCCTAATTCAAGTGAGCGAACGCCCACACAGCCTTTCTTGTCTCTTTCGCTCTGATCAGATGGTAAAGTAACTACTACATTATTTTTTCCGTGTGGATTTTCTAAGCAATGACCGCCCACGTAGGGTGTGTTGAGCCTTGAAAATCTGTTGCTTCTACCACTGCAGGAGAAAAATACATCCTGGTCCGTTGCGTTCAGGGACGGTGTGTCGGAACTCACTTCATTCTTCGATCTTTCACGGATTGAGTTAGGACTAGTTCCGTAAGACAACGACCAAGGATGTCTGATTTCTGATTCATCCATATGATCAAACCAATTTGTTGCGGAATTATTCTGAGCACAATGTTGACTATTTTCTTCAAGCAAAATATGTATTTTTCTGTCATTTGTTGCTAGTTCACGTGTATAAGGTAGCGTGCCTTGAGCGCCATTTGACTTCAGAAAGCTAGGTCGAGCTTTGGCTGCCGCACATTTATCAAACGCCTGATTGTCTTGATCATCAAATCTTTTCAGATCATGTGCACATGGAGTCGTCGTTCGACCGACCACGTTCGTATTAGAGGACGTAATGATCGCAGAAAGTTCATTGGAGTCGTGGGAGTCATTCTCAAACGCTGTAGACAAATTGAATGCTTTATAAGTGCTGAATCTGCTCTGATATTCGCTGGATTTCAAACAATATTTCTGATCTTCGATCGCCTCTTTCTTTGCTGATGATTTGTCTCGTTCCTCTCTCTTCGTGCAGGGACATGGAAGGTAGCGTGTGTCGTTAACGCACCCGGTTGCCAATAATTTCCTCGAGCGGTGTCCAGCTTCAGCGCACAATTTTAAGTATAATGTCTCGCTGATTGAACCTTGCGCATCATCACCAACACGAGATGGATATAGTTCTTTAGTATACGCGTCTACACCAGTTTCTTCCATGCCTTCGAAATGATCGGTTTCATTTGAAATCCGCAATGTGCTCAGCCTGTAAGGTGCAACAAAGTTCAAAGTCCTGCTAAGACTAGTTGGTGAGATATTGTTGGCATCTGAGTCTTTGCAAGCTGGTGACTCTGTTCGATCGTCAGACGCAAGAACCTGCGATGTCAGCCGAAGGTTGGTGGAGGGTTGCGAATGATGTGGTGTCTGATCCATTGGGCTCTCAGATGACCGACTGCCTGATGACGGTTCACTCTCCTCACTGATTTTAAAAAGCGCGCGGCGTGCTCCAGTGAAGGACGTGGATCTATCGTAATTACTCATGCATTTCACGGCATCTACAGATGCAGCAGTCTTGACTAGTCCTGGTATCGTTCTGGAAAATGGACTCGGATAATGGCTGCATAATGGGTGTGGTTGCACTTCGTGTCTCTGACTTATGCGATGCCTCTGTTTGTTCACATATAAGTTTAGACTCCCTATTTCTTTGATCGTGGCATCGACCAGTTGGTCATCGTTCTTGTGTTCTGCAGCATTTGAAAATCGATGATAGATATGCGAATCGCCTATACTATCACTGGCCGCAGTGGATTGATGTCTTAACACGAAGTTTTCAGAATTTCGGGCTGGAGCGTCGTTAGTACCCACAGAAAATCTGTCATTTTCTCTTCTATTCTGACCATGAACTCCTCCATTAGTATTTCTTTCGTGATTAGATGTCTCACTGAATCTTTCTCGGTTTGATGCATAATTATTTGTTCTTGATTTATTTCGCGAGGATGATATGAAATCGAATTGTTTTCTAGCATCATGACGTGAACAACATGTCATCGCAGGGCTTGCGTGATTATTCTCTGGGCTTGCTGTGCTCAAGTCGGATCCTCCTGAGTTGAATATCAATCCTCTTGCACCTAATCTTTCACGAACTGGAAACCGATATGGCGATTCTACAGGCATAGTCCTATTTCTCTGTGTTGGAGCTGCAGTATCATTTTCTCCCTCGTTGCAACCATGGCGCACCCAACGATCGATGGGCCTAATTCGCGACTCCATCCCGAAGGCCAGTTCTTTGGAATTTTGGCTGTAGGGTTCTGAGTCGTATCTGCCCAATCTAGTATCACGGCGATCGACTTTGTCAGGCAAGGTACAAAAGGCTGTTTCTCTATTGTGCTTGAAAGCGGGAAAGTTCTGTGCGTGCATTATTCTTGCACGTGATTCTGGAAAAGGATCTTTTAATGTTGACAATCTTTTCTTCTGCATGCAGTCTAAGGATTTCGTAGATCCAACTTTATGGCATACTGACGACAAACTACGAGGATGTCCTTCCTGAAATGATGAAGGCAAATTACTTCCTTCTTCGTGACTCGCCACTCGTAATTCATTCATTTCCTTTCTGCAATGGAATGAGGCCAAGCCATCGATTCTGCTCTGACCCGATGAGAAATAGTCCATTGCTCTGTCAACATCAGGTGAGTACGGGCGTTTTTCACAGTGTCCGCTTTTCTGAGACGTCGTTGTATGATCTATCTGATCTTCTGAATCGCATACGATTTGGGTATAGCATTCTGGGATCCGGTTGTATCTCCGACTCTTACATCGAGTTGATACGCCAGTGGCGTAATTTTTCTCGGACACAGCGCCGGGCTTCCAGTCAGCAGGCCGCGCTTCTTTCGTTGTCTCTTGAAACCTGCCCACAATCGTGCGCTTGCTTGCACACTCCATGACCAGAGCTTGTTCGATGTCAGACTCGGGCGAAGTGTCACGCGAACTAAGCCCGTTGTCAGAGTTCACTGAACTCTTATCGTCCTCAGATTCACTTCGCCACATGTTTGATCCTTTGAGCGGGAGACTATCAAACGCGTCAACGCGAGGGGTTGTCACGCGCTGGGATGAGTCCATCACACTGTTCAGTGCATGATTAGTCAAGGTCTCCGACGTGCAGATCGTCTGGTCTTCTGTCTCTATCTCAACAAATCCCAGGTGTTCGGAACAATCGACTTCGTGGTTTGGACCGGGTTGAGAATTGGCGGCGAGTGAGCTACGGGTAGCAGTGTTGCAAGGCTGGTAGTGGCGACTGGAGAGAAGGTGGGAGTCAGAACGAAGGCTGGACTCGACTGCTGTTAGCTCAGAGAGCAGCTCTGAGATCTCAAGGCTACTACGGGCGAGGTCTCGTCGTCTCGTCTCGCTCCACGGCTGCCTGAAACATTCGGGGGCTTCTGGCTGATCAAGCACGGGGCTGCTGGAGGGCTTAGAGTTGGTCGCGGTGGTTTGATCGCTGACAGGGCGCGAGATGAAGAGGTAGGCCGCGGTGAGCGCGCTGCCCGCACACACGCCGCCTGCGAAAGCGTAGGCGACAAGCCTCTTACGCAGGTCCATGGCCGTGCAGGGTTCCTAGCCCCAACCCTAATCAGCAGTGATGGTCTCACTGCTGCGCGAGGCAGCAGTGAAATGATGGAGCCGTGATCCAACGCGGGCTGCAGACCGTGACCAAACTCTGCTGCGCTGACGTACAGCAACCCTCACTGGGGCCTTGTGAGGCTAACTAAACGTCTGCCGGCGGACTATAGTTTTCCGAATTCTGTCTTCTGCATGCTTACAATATGACTGTGTATTCGCAAAATAGGTCTGCATTAATCCGTCAAATAATATAACATAGAGACAGATTGACCGAGTGAAGTCGCTCCATTTCCCTGGTTACGTTTTAATAAATAAGTTGTGACGTATCGCTATATGATTTGGCAATTAGGACCAATAATTAGTAGGCCTGAGGAACTCGTGAAGAATTTTGCTGAACGGTTCAATTGACATTTCAACGGACATGCCCTATTGCGATATTATTTTGTTGTGCGGGACAATATGATTCCATTGCTGTCTTTGGGCTATACAATGTCATGTAGGCCTATCCTATTGGCCTATAGCCTAAGGGCCAGTGGTTCTCAAACTTTTTCATCGGCAGGCCCCATTTTCATTTTAGAAATCCTGGAGGGCCACTAATATGCAAATAATTTTATACGCCGCGGACAACTTGCTTTATGCTGCCGATTACTTTCTATTCTGCCGAAAACATTTCGCTGCAAAAAATTAACGTATTTGATGTTGCCGACAACTTGCTGCATACTACCGACAACATGCTATGTTGCCGGAAACTTATTTTATGCTACTGACAACTTATTCATGCTGCAGACAACTTGTTCTTGCGGCCGACAACTTTTTTTATGCCCCTACAGGTTATTTTACGCTGCGACAACTTAGTAGCTAGGGGTGACTTGAAAAAGTTTATTATAAAAATTGAAACTATGCCATAGATCATGCATTTTTTTTGCCTTGCAATTTAATTGAAGTCCTGTAATAATTATCATTCAAATATTCAATTATTCTACAACACTTGAAGTTTTCAAAATTAAGTTCAATCAGGCAGCTGCCATGCGCACTAAATCCATGCTGCACCTTGTCAACAGTCCCACCTCAGCAAACATCCTCACAGTTTGACTCATACAGTGCAGATAATGCATGCAGGGCTATTTCTAGCCAAGCATAGAGCTGCTTCCACCGTAGCATCCTGATGCGCTTAAATGGTTTTGGAGACTAATTGCTTATCCATGGCCTAATTCTTGCACGCCGTTGCTTCAGAATCTCTTGTTGTGACTGAAGGCAATGAACTGCAGGAACCTCTTGGCCAGCGCGTCCACCGCACTCTCCGCCTTGTCGATGCCGCTGCTGCTGCTGCCCGCCTGTACGCACGAAACATGCATTGCGTCATTTCTTCATCTCTTAAGCACTAATTAGCTAGATCAGCGTCTACATGCAACTCTGAAAGTTTGTCCAAGCAGCCTACATTTGTATAGGTGCTCACTGGATAGCCAGGATAGCCTACTGTAGCCAAGCAGCGTGAGCACAGTGCACTTCTAATGACGTTATTTCAGTGAGCCACAAGCATCCAGGGACTCGGGGCCGTGAGGATCTCAATATTATCGGGACCCAAAAATTAGCGAAAACGATGGGTAGACCAATAATTTCACTATTTTCATATAAACAAATGGTTTCTTTAATCGGTCATTACTAAATTTCAGATGCTGTTAATTGAAACCTGTTACAATTCGAGGCTCTGCATTAGCGTCGGATCGACCAGTGTTTTGGCGTTTACAAAGAACGAGTGTCGTGAAATGTTGTTAGCTAAGGAGCGAGTGGCATGAATGCTTCGTGTCTGACATGCAATAACTAACCAACAAGGTGTGAGAGCCTTCAACCTTGCTGTCCGTCCCCCCAGCACCATCCACTGCCCGTTTTCTCTCCGGCTCTCTTGTTTCCGCTGCCCCCGTGGCCCCCCGGTCGGCCCCGTAGTGCACAAAGATGCGCTGGTTGACGTCCAGACCCATGATGGCGAGAATCTCGTCGACGGCAGGTTCGCGGCTCGCCATGCAGCCCTGGGCCTGCAGTTCGCAGGAGGGGAACAGGCGCGTCACCGACCCAAAGTCTTCCGTCTCAAGGTCGGGCGACCTGCGCAGGGGCCTCGGCCCGGTCTCGAGTAGGACCTCGAGGGTTCGGCGACCTGCGAGCTGCTGCTTGAGGGCGAGATCCTCGTTTATCGATCCGGCGAACGACTGGGACCTGCGCGACCCATAGAATCCAAATGACCGCGGCATGCATGCAGCGCAACTCAATTAACCATTAAACTGCATTTATCAAGTCAGATCATATATATGGCACTCTATTCACTTCCTCGCAAACTCATAAAGGGTACACAAGTACTTTATTACGAAACAAACAATATGCATAGACTTTTTCCAGGTATGACGATATATAGTGTATAGTCAACATATAGGATATTCATGAAGGCATATTGACCATTCCCGTAAGACTGAAAAGGGCGTTGACTGCAGTAACGTAGCCAAACACATCAAGACTTCCATCCCACATCCAGGTATCACCACATCTTCAGGTATTACTGTCTTTACAAATGTTTAAAACCTTCTTCATCGCCGCTGCAGACGGTTCTTGAAGGCGTCTTGGTCGAGTTCATACATTAGGGCAGGGTCCTGACCTGTTGGCGTTGAATCGATCGATCTCGGCCCCCGCTAGTTTCGTCTCCGGCTCGCTGACACGGTCGCCAGCTGGCACTACCCGAGCGGGGCTCCGCGCCCCAGTGGCTGGGCCGGGACCCCCTAGAGTTGTGCTCGCCACGGGTGCTCGTGGAGTTGCGGGAGGCGTCCGCGGTTGTGCGAGAAGGCGCCTCGTCTCGCATCTGCCTCGGGGGCAGGCAGTGTTTGCAGCCTTGTTCTTGGACGCAGCGCTGCTCTCTGGGGCCTTCAGAAAACGAACCCTATTGCCTGGACTTCTTCTCTCCTTCGGACGCACCGCCTTGCCTTGCTGCTTTGTGCTGCACTGCTTGACCGAACACGACGCCTGCACCTCCTGGGCATCCTCAACCTTCTCCTCATCCCATTCTCTCTCTTCCTTCCTCAAGCTCTCCCCCTCATAGGCACTCGTAGATCGCGCCACGGTTCGGCTCCGTGTAGCAGAGCGAGTCGAGGGGCTCCTACTGCGCGCCGCAAGGCGCAGTGGCACTCTGATACGTCCACCGCGGACCCCGCCTTCTGTGTGAGATGGCGGGAGACTTAGCCCCCTCGACTGCCCTGAACCATATGCAGATGTCAGAGGCCTTTTGGATAATATGTGCGGAGACTGGCTCTGTTTGGAGGGTAGCAAGTCTTGTTCGCCATAATTCTCAGTAGTGTCAGCGGACATGGCACTTTGTCTCAAAGGTCTGTTTGTCATGCAGGTGCTATTCGAACCAGCAGAGTTCTCATGCGGCATTTGATGCGAAACTCCGTAGCCGCGAGCTTGCAAAGCACGGGTGGGATTCCTGGTAACCTCGCATATATCGTCATCCTCAAGGCTGCACCGATATCGCTCACAGCTCATCTTGCCTTCTACATCGCAGACTCGGCACGGTTCGTCCGGGCCCAAGTCCACGGCAGTAGGAGAGTCATCTGAGCCGTTGAGATCTATCGTTGCCGACGAGCCTCGCTGCAGCATGTCGCACACGGCGCGCCCGTTGCCCGAAGCACTGCGTTCCGCGATCCCCGGCACTGACCTACTCCTTCTCTCAGCTCCCAGCTGCGGCCTCATTTGCGGCTCGTCGCACATTTCACCCTGCTCGTTCCACTCCTCGGCCTCGTTTTCAGCTCTGCTGTTTGCTTTGGCTCTCTCCTCGATTCTAGTCTGCCCCTCCGCTCCACTGTCTTCGACCCATCCCCGCTCTGCCCACTGATAATCTGTATGGAGCAAACTTTGCGTCTGTTTGCCGGTGTGGCCCTCCGATCCCAGGCATATGTACGGGCTGCAGTAACCCTCATCTGTATCCCCCTCTGGCGCTGCGTAACTCGTCAGTTCCTTGTGATTCAGATCCCGGGGAGTCCCTCGCTTTCTGTCTGCAGCTTCACGATCTAGATCCTGTACGATGATGACGGGATTGCGGCGTGGATGTAGATATGGACTGATATAAGGACTCGAGGACGCGGAACTAAGGGTAGGATCGGATGCGACACTTTTCTCCTTGCTTCCTAGTAGAGCGCCGTGACTGCCGGAGCGCCCACGTGATGTACTCTTCGGTCGGTAAACCCACGACTTGTATTCCTGAGCCTCTTGTGAGGGTTCAGCGGCTTTGGACCGGTTAGCTTTGAGCGACCGGCCGCTATTCGGTTCCCTCACTTCTGAATATGTGTCCACGTCCTGATCGTCCTCCGACTCGTTGTACGACTCGGTGGGATAGTCCTGAGCCTGCAGCCACATCTCGTCAGCACGACGCTGGGCGAAGGACTGGGATGTGACGCGTAGAATGCTCTTGAAGGGCGGCAGGGTGTGGCGCGGGGACTCGGCATCGATCTGCGCTGTTTCAGGGAGCGACTGCGGCTCCGCCGTCTCTCGACGCTCGTATTCCCCCCTCGTGAACGAACTAGCGGATCTGGGGCGAGCCTGACTCGAGCCAAACTGCTGTGTGGATGCAGTTAGCTGCCATGCTGTTGCCATGATGGTAGAGGGTGAGTCATAGGGATGTGAGGTGAGCGCGAGGTGAGTGGGCGAGCCTACATGAACCATGTAGGAGGTTCTATGGCTCCATGCAAGCTTGCTTACAGATCTTCGAACAGCAGCCTCCTGATTCGATGTTTGACCACTGGCCACGTAGATGAATTACTCGGTGCCTTTTTCTTCTTTCACAAGTTTCAGCGTCGAATGCGAATAATACGCTTTTTAGCGATTTGCGGCGATTATTATCGTGACGATAATACACGTAGTCTTATACCCTAACGTATGCACCGCAGTTAGGCCTATGCCCTTGTACTTATGTTTATGGAGAGCTGCTGATGAGTTTTAATGCTGTTGCTGCTTAGTTATTATCTGGCCATTGATAACTCGATACGCATTATACAAGTAGGCTACACCCATATGCCTCAACCATTTCAAATGCTGTCACTCGTGAAAGTCGTGAATGGTTGGCCCGATGGTATCACAGGACCTCAAGCATTTGTCACCATTCAGCAAAACCGATCACACTGCTATCCTATCTATTTTGTTTTAAATACAAGCAAGTGTTAATAAACCTAACAGACACAATCCTCTGATGTTGTTCTGTTCTCAAAACTTAGATTTTGATGTTGATTTTTTGCGAGGTTCGGTTACTTTGGGGACAAACCGCTGTGACGTCTGTAGGCCGCAAACAACACCAGTGACGACACCGTCACACAGTTCTTTAGCGGATAAGTGAGTTCTGCACAGAAGGGAAACACCGGCAACAACCCCCATGAAGAATTTTGAAGCTCCTCGGAAAAAAAATCCTGCGAAAAACACTGATCATAGTTACTCCTATTAGTGCTAAGCAAGCGTACATGTACATGTAGGCTACATGCATGTCTATTTAACGGTTTCTAATAATTACTAGAAAGTTGGTTGTTAAGCTTTAGTAGGCCTACCGAGTACCGACCTGTTAGCCCATTGAATGCGTCGATTTGCACTTGAGCCAATTTGCATCATTTAGCCTTAAGGCCAAAATTTTTAACAAAAATTGTCATTGTTAGCCTATAATTTAAAGCAAATGAGCGCGAATACTGTCAAAGAATTTTAACAGAAGTGTATGCCTACATGTACATATAGTGCTACGATTGTTAGCGCACCTCAATGTAAAGACGCGCACGGTGCATCCATCTTCATCATCAATTATTTTAGCATTACATTAGGCTATATGTATATTACAAGAACGTGACTCAAAAGATACGAACATCTTCATAACATTGTAATCATTGTAGCAGAGGCATTGAATCATAAGAAAAAGGTTAGTAAAAGCTGCTAGTGAAACAAGAGAAATCACACTTAACAAAATGCTATAACTACTAAACTAGCATAACTATATATAACGTACTCTACAGCAACTGGTCTAACTATAATAGGCTTATGCGAATATGGGCCTACCATTCTATGTTACAGTTAGCATATCATTAGGCCTACATTAGACAATATAGCTCATCATAGCCTGAATCTCTATAGATAAACAACCTGATAATATAAATTGACGCCATATAAATAACATTGCGTAGGCCTACTGTATGCCACGTCTACAGAAGCGATTGAGAATGAAGCAGCTAGGCAATAGTCAATCACACAACTCTGACAAACAAGCACAAGTGACTAAGGCACTATAATTCTACCAACGTCTCAATCGAACATGCAAGAGAGTAGGTTTACAGCTGGATTTTGTTGTTTGTCAAAATACAGAACATTCACCTACCACGCTACCCATCACAAGTTCTTGGAATGTTTACACAACATAAATCAGAAACTAATTATTCTCATACAATTAAGCCGGCGGCAAACACACGCAAAGATACAGCAAGCATCAGCGCGCTGCTATGAGAGAATGTGCACATACGCCGTCTCACATAACGTCTTGCATCAACAGCAGCGTTGCTAAGAGGACGCTCTCTCACTTCAGATCGTCTTCACGTCATGCTGAGTTCTTCAATTCAGTGCCAAGATTTTGAAGCGAAATCAACAACTCGGCAATCAATCATATCGTCTGAAATAAATCCTAGATTAGGCTCTCAGCGCGCTGATATGGTGAATGACGCCATGACCTCCAATATGTATCCTAAGACTAAGTGAAGAGCGCGGCCGACCTGCAAAAATGGAATCTACACCCATCCATCTTGGCTCTTGTTAATATGCATATTAAATTCGTGAGAATATTGACACAAGGCAGCAAGCTTCAAGGCACAAAATGGCGCACTCACAAGCAAAATAACAACATAATAACAAAGCCTAGTAAAATATGTATTGACAAAATGTATGACACTAATGCAGCAACATTATTTATCAGTAACTCACAATTAACACATACTTTGTTCTGCACCTATTCTTTGCGTCTTTGCTTTTAATGTATCTTCAAATATCGGACTTAATTTAACGACCACCGCTGGACTTGTCTGTGAGTGAGGCACACAGCATCCACCCCTACACTTGCTACCACTGTGCACACACCGCTTTAACACACACCCTGCAGCTGATCGCAGAAAACTAACACACAACAAAAATAACGCCATTAAACTATTTGTAAAAATTGTACAGGTATAAAAATAAGCTTCTGAAGGAATGAAAACATATAAATGCATTGAGGGAATGGTTGTACAGTAGAGTTAACAACGGCTGCCAAACACAAGCGTCTATTGGTCACTTGACACAGCACACCTATCCAACACTGATCAACAAAAACCACCACAGGCGATATATAAATACATAAATAATTATTATTAATATGTTTGCAATGTATGCGCTACGCTCGACTCAAGTCAAAAACAACAAGAGGTCCTGAGTCAGTCCTTCTCTCCTGCCCTGTGTCTCACCCTCTGTCCTGCCCTGTGTCTCTTTCCCAGTCCTGCCCTGAGTCCCTCTCCCTGTCCCTTTGGTCAGCTAAAAGCAATCTTCCTTCCAGCTTTCATCTGCTGCAGCTGCTGACACAACCAGTGTCGACCTATCAGACGCGCTTGACCTGTGACCCAACCAACACACATCTACGCATCACTATTGGCTCCACCACGCACAATACACAAACTATTTCGACTAGTTACATCACTAATAATTATTATAAAATACTTTGATTAATGAAGAACAAAATCAGCCTACAAAGATCATTATATGAGTACTACGCTTTGGTTCACCTGCGAGGGGTGGGCAATCGGGACCCAGGGGACGCCCCCCTCCCTGGGGCTCTGCTCATCCTCCCTGCCGCACCCTCCCCCCCGGTCACTGGAGGACTCAAAGCCCCCCTGGCTGCAGGGCTGAGCGCCCCCCCACTCACGGCTCGAGGGGCGCCTCCTCCCCCTCGACCCTGAGACAGGGAGCTCAATCCCTCCCCCCTAGAGGTAGCATGCTCCCCCGCCCCTTCCCCGCCCCCCCCAGGTCGTGAGGTCCTAGCCAGAGGCCCCCCCACAGCACCCCTTGGCCCTCCCACGGCACCCCTCGGCAACCCCATTGAAGACTGCAACACTGAGCCCCCACCTCCAGAACCCGGTCTAGCCACAGAGCGACCCGTGATTGGCTGGGCAAAGACTGCAAGGAGAATCAACCAATCACAGTAAAGCGACTAGGAGAACAGACCAATCAAAGCCAAGCAAAGTAAGAACCAACCAATCAGAGCCAAGCAACAATATGAACAGACCAATCAGAGTCATGCAACATGACGCTAACTGTCATCCTGTCATCAAGTATCAAATCGTTGATAAATTTATAAAAAGACCAATCAATATTCTACCGATAGCAGAGTGCTGCACATCTTGCATACAAGTAACAGAAAGGTCAAAGGTCAGCCACTGGGGAAATAAAACCTACCCTTGCTGGTCTGGGGTCCAGGCCCCCCCCTCAGAGACCCCTGTGGGGCTCCAGGCGCCCGCCTCACCGTGCCCTGAAGGGCTGAAGGCCCCTGCGCCCCCCTCAGAGTTCCTTGGGGGACTCCAGGCCCTGGCGCTCCATTCAGAACTCCCTGGGGGCCTACAGCAGGCCCTGTCGGCCCCTGAGTCCTAGTCGCTGATCTCCCCCTACTGTCCCTGCTCAATCCCTGGGGCCCCTTGGCCCCCCCGTCAGTGGATCGCGGGGCCTGGAACTGAGTGAGGCCCCGCGACAAGGGGGCTGGCTGTGAGCTTGTTCTGCCTCGTGTCCCCCCCACTGGGGGAACCTTCCCTTCAACTCCCCGACCCGCCTCTGTCCCAGGAATGCTCGGTCCCCCTCCTAGGCCCCCCCCCCTAATAGGGCCCCGTGCCCTAGAAGGGACCCCAGCCCCCCCTGGCCCCTCAGCCCTGCCTGGTCCACTGGCCCTGAGGGGGCGGGTGAGTGTGAGGGGGGCGCGGACCCCCCCCAGGGGAGCGCGGGGTGCAGGGGGGGTGCGAGATGGGTTGCTAGGCAGTGAGAATCCTGTGCCCCCCATTTGGGGGTCAGTGAGACTGGACAGACTGCGCCCCCTGGACACACGCAGCGCTCCACCACCCCCAATCACGCCCCCGCCACTGGGCCTACCTGACACCAGGCTTGGGCCAGATCTGGATGAGGATAAGCTGGCGCCAGGTCGGCCCCTAGAAGGCGTTGAAGATAGGCTGGCGTCTGGTCGGCCCTTAGATGACGCTGAGGCGAGCAGATTGGTTGCAGAGCGACTGCCACGCAGTGTTGACGCTACACAACAAAACTGTGTGAGTGTTTTTAGTCGTTACAATCGCAAGTTGACAGTTAGAAAATAATTAAACATTTAAAACATGGACAAACTATATATTTTCTGATTTCTCTTGCTTTCACATGTAAGGAGAACAGGACTGACCACTGAAGGTGGAGGGTGGTGCGCGGGCCTGGGGGGCAGGCTTTGACTGATCCAGGGGGTCTAGGGACTGATTGCGGCGCCGGGGGGAGGAATTCTCCCCAGGCCGAAGGCCCCCTGACGATAGACTGGGCGACAGGGCTGCAACATTGCACACCCCCCAGATTTGAACTCACTACTGCACCACAACTAATGCTCACATTCACCACTGCTACTCAAACTAAAGCTCACAATCACCACTGCTACTCAAACTAATGCTCACAATCATCACTGCTACTCAACTAATGAATTTTTATCACCGGGCAGAAACTAGTCACACAGTGCATTAACCAGCAATGTGTCAAATGCAAAAGGCTCCACAAAAAGCAGCCTGAACTTATAAATATCTTTATTTCACTCATACGACTAGCCAAAAACGTTCACATAGAATATATATAGACTACGAAACACAAAAGAAAAATAATTAAATATAGCAAATGATAAATGGCACGGACTGAGATGGCTGGGGCATGTTTTGAGAAAAGAACCGAATGCTTGGGTGCGGAAATGTATGGATTATGAGGTGAGAAAGAAAACAACGTGGCAAAGCCTGACAGAGAACGATATGAAACCTATAAAATTACGACGTAAGGATGCGACAGAGAGGATAAAATGGACGGCAGGTGTGCATGCTGCACACGGCCTACCTCTACATAAGCGGAGAATGCGGCCACAAAACGTGAGTGTGTGTGTGTGTGATAAATGGTAGATCAAGATGTTAACAATTTAAAGGTCATAATATATGGCTGTAAGTAGCAATTGGGACACAATGCTGTCCTGATCATTTGTAATCGTATAAATATGCAAAAGAAGTGAATTACGCTCGTACTTGAAGCCTTTAGTTTTGCTTTATATTTGAAATGATTTGCTAAAGAAAGCCATTCATTAAATAGAAGATACCATCCAGAATACCGTGGTAGGATGAGGGGCAGGAATGAGTACTTTGGCAGGGTGCGGGGCAGGGATGCGTACCGAGATGGGGTGGGGAGGTGAGAGCGACTGCTTCAGACAGCTCAGCAGACGAACGATTGAGACTTCGCGACCGCCCTGCAACACAGTCCGACTAATGAGGAGCAGTCCTGCTTGCCAGGGTTGTGCTAGGGTTAGAGTGGGCTTGGGATAGAGACAAGGTAAGGTATTGACTCACGATATTAGACAACTATCTGACAATTATTGGGAAGCGTGTGAGGGTGCATTAGGCTTTGGGTTAAAGTAGCCCTGCGACGCACCTCTACTGGCTGAGCCAACTGGGATCACAAAGTGCTGCCTCAGACCTACAACATACATACTAAAAATTAATCAAACTATACACACACAATGTACAACACAATGTACAACACAATGTACAACACAATGTACAACACAATGTACAACACAATGTACAACACAGTGCTGCAAGTAGAAATTAAAGTTTCATACATAAGAGTAAAAGCATATGCATGTATGCGTAACCATGCAGAAAATAAAAAAGATAGTATTAGGCACACAAACAATGTTTGTTTAACAGTGCATGACAATCGAAACAACACAAGTAATTAGTTCAACACAACGTGCCCGACTGGCTGACAGCTCTGATCAACTCCAGCTCAAACAAGTAAGCGCACAACTGGCGCCCGTGTGTGATGATGCACGCGCACACATCACACATACAAGGTTCTGGCAGACCCTGCCCATTGGTCTGCGTGAAAGCATTTTCATCTTCAAGCCCGGTACTGTTAACTATTTAGCATTTTTATACTTTTTCAAATTTTGACTTGTGTGTTTAGAATGACTAACTGATTTAGGTTTAGGTAATTTTGGTTTAGGGTACTCAGTATTTGGCGGCAAATAACTTGTTTATTTTCTTTAGTTTTCATGTTCTCTCCTTGTTTCAGTTCTAACACATAAATTTGTTGAAATTCTAGCATTAAATTCGTTCTGCCTTAATTGACATGATAGGGTTAGGCTAAGGGGCATGCCTTTTCATACATTTTTTATACTTTAGAACCTTGATTCGTCTACTTTACCTCGTTACGCCGTCTTGTTAATTTGACTCTTGTAATGACATTTGTGATAAAGTAATAAATGCAAAAAAATACAAATAAATAAAAAAAACACACAGCGAGGACTCACTCTCCTCCTGCAGGCGAGCCAGGGCCTGGACATCCCTCACATCCACCAACCTCTGACCCACCTCCATGCCCCCCTCCCTGCCCCCCTGCGCACCTACACCCCCCACTCCCACATCCACGCCCCCCTCCCCCACAGTCACACACCCCCAACA
>JAQIWG010003657.1:0-17442 GCA_034695025.1 Chamaedrilus cognettii | reverse complement strand
GCTTTTCTCATCAAACCTCCCCAAATGAGGGGGTGTGCGATGTTCAATTCAAACGTTTAATATTTTGGGCCACCCTAATGTATATGCAGCATTCCGTGAGAGCGTTGATATCAATCCCATGACCTCCGGCTGCCATTGCGTTGTAGGTTCAAATGTTATGAAATGTGTCAACTGGGTGGCTTTCATTATAAGTATATAATATTGTTATGTTGACTGCTATCGACTACCTCGAGTGTGCAGACAAAGCGAAATGTAGAATGTAATGCGGAACGCTGCACGTGATCTAATATCCGCTATCGGCACAAATCGGAAGTAGAAGCAGGACTAGGTCTATGGGCCTGTTGTATTTAAATCATTTATTATAATAAATCATCACATTGGTGATCTCAGAGTTTCCTTTTCAAGTAGGCTATCCTGATCGCAATTCAAATATTTCTTCCGAGTCGGCACTATAGGGCCAGTAACGAAAAAGCCTGACGGACTTTGCCTACTGGCTCTTGGCTTTCGACAAGCACAAGTGCAAATGCGCTCGACAGGGCTGTAGAGAAAGTAAACGAACTCTCTCAATCTACTAATAAACTAGACGGTAGCATAGTGACCCGTGCGTAGACGGCGTGCGTGCAGGCCGCCACGCGTAGATCAACACAAATTTTGAAATTTGGAGCACGGGGTTACCAATTTTTGGAAATTCAGGTGAATATTTAAAATATAGATAAAGAAAGCAATTTCTTTGGAATTTTTTGTTAAAAATTCAATGCCTTATTAATAGGTGTGTCGAACAATTGGCGGACCCGAACAAATCAGACTCTGTGGTGCAAAAATAGCGTAAATTGAATGAGAACTAAAAATCTTTTTAAATTAGAGGGGGGCTCCCGGGGGGCGGTACAGGTTTTGACAAATTCACGCGAACTTGAACAATACGGGCATAAGACACATGTTCCCTGAAAAACGGTCCGAATCGGTTCAGTGGTTGCTGAGTTATTCGGGCTCAATGGTTCAAGTTTGGTTGTTCGCCACAAGAAATATCGTCCTCACCTGTCAAAATTGTTTTTAAAACACAGATTGGACATTTTGTAGCCCTAACTGAATCGGACTCTATGCCACAAAAATTCGAAACAACGAATCGTAACGTCAAATCGTATATAAATATGGACGTGTAATATGGTATATGCTGCAAAGTTTTATTTAATCTATATTTTTGAGTTGTGTATTGTTATGTTTCTTCTGCTAGCTATGAGGTGAATAAAGTTCTACATATAAAGTTGAAAAGTCATCGCGGTTTATGTATAGATACTCATATATTTTCCCCCAGGCTCCTTTAAATTATTTTTATAAATTTTTGTTTGAAATAAAAATATTTTTTTTGAAACTTGAAGTGTTGTCATTTGGCTATATAGAAGTCTCAGGGACAGAGTCCAATTTCAAATTTTTTACAAATGGGGCGGGGGGGCTCCCGGGAGGACCGTTCACATTTTGACAAAATTAAGCGAATCTGAACTATTCGGGCATAGGATGTTCTCTGAAAACATGGTTCAAATCCGTTATTCTGGCGCAATGAGTAAAATTTGGTACTTGCCCCCCCCTCGCATTAAATATAGATCTTTTTACCACGTTACCTGTCCATATTTTCTGAAAAGGTATCTTGGGCATTTTGTAGCCCCGAGTGAATCGGACTATTCATTGGAAATGTTTTTTCAAACTTACAGAGTTGTCATTAGGCCATATAAAAGTCGCAGGCATAGTCTAGGAGTCAAGTATCTTTTGTTCCAATGGGGCGGGGGGGGCTCCCTTTTCCCTCCCCCACCGCTCACGTTTTTGAAAAATTCAAGCGAGACTGAACAATCACGCGCATGGTCTCTCTGAAAAAATGGTTCAAATCCGTTCAATTGCTGCTTAGATATAGTGGCGCAATGGTAAAAGATTGGTCCCCCCCTCACATTTAAAAAACTGTTTTACCACATAATCTATCAACATTTTCTGAAAACATATTGTGGGCTTTTGGTAGCCCCGAGTACGACGCAAAAATCGTTCAAATCGGTTAGATAGCTAAATGTTATCGCAGATTATGTAAAAGCAACCAAATTTCCTCCCCAGGCCCCCTTAAAATTTTTTTAAAAGATTTGTATTCAAAAATACTGCCTTTCACTGGAGATGTTTTTTCAAACTTCAAGTGTTGTAATAAGGCTATATAAAAGTCACATAGGTTGAGTCCAATTTCAATTTTGTTACAAATGGGTTGCTGGGCTCCCGGGAAGACAGCTCAGATTTTGACAAATTCAAGTGAACTTGAACTATCACGGGCATAGGGCGCATGTTCTCTGAAAGAATTGTTCAAATCCATTCAGTAGTTGCATAGACATAGTTGCGGAATGATCAAAAATTGGTTTCCCCTCCCCTCACATTTCAAAGAATCGTGCTGTCACAATACATATTAATATTTTCTCAAAACATATATTGGGCTTTTTGTAGCCCCGAGTAGGACCTTTGCAGCAAAAATCGTTCAAATCGGCTGGATGGCTTAAACGTTATCGCGGTTGATGTGAAAGTAGCCAAATTGCCCCCCGCCCCAGGCCCCCTTAACATTTTGTGGAAAAAATCGGCTTGAAACACTTTCACCCAACGGGAGAAATGTTTTCCCTCAGTTGCTGCTCCACAAGTCTTCACGTTAGTCACCAGGAGACCGTCAAAAAGATCCAAAAAAGCAAAAAACAAAAAAATTAACAAAAGGTACCAAGGCAAAGCTATACGTTTATCGAAGCACGCCGTAAAAAGTAGGCTACTATAGCAAGGCTCTTGGTGGCAAGACTTAGGCTATACGCCGCGCTCCAGGCGCTGCAGCTGCCTTTAATAGCCTAGTCTTCCGAAAACCTTTCAATTTTCCAGAAGTTTAGTCTGCTGCCGCTACCCTGAGCTATTGCGCTGTAGTGCCGTACCCGGAGCAACGTGTTAGAAATAGTTCACTCCCTCTGTAGGCCTATACAGTCAGTTCTCATAAGGCGGTTATTGGAGATTAGGTTTTTCTTTCCTTATACATAAGTTAAACTCTGGGTGTAGTCTATAGATTGTAGTCCATAACATGGGCGCCGCACGTTGATGCAAGGCGGCGCACGTTGATGTAAGGAGCACCTTGATGTAAGGAGTTGATGTAAGGAGCACCATTTGATGGAGTGCACTTGCACCCCATGGAGAGGCAGTTTGCACCTCCCTGAAAAAATTAGCACCACCTGTGCAGTGTGCACCCCCGTATGGCGTGGCCGTGCCTGACGTGGGGGTGCGTGGGGGTTGGGTAGAGCCCCAGCTGTCACGGCTTTTAAGCCAACAACAGGTTAAGTACTATATGCTGGGCGTCTATCCCTATACCTGGTTGGTTTTGAGGGACGCTGGGGGGGATCTGGAACTTAGAAAAGTTAGGGGGGGGGGGTGTGCAAATTGTGAGCTAACAATCAGTGGCTGGGAAGAGAATGCAATTGCGGTGCGCCGTGCAAGTTGCCTATAGAGATAGCGTACTAGAGGATTATAATACAATCGCCCCCATTATAGTATATATATTATTAATATTATAATATAAGAGGATTATAATATAAACGCCCCTGTCTTTTATGAAGCTTTTATTCACCGTTCAGCAGTTCAACACACAGATATATATAATGAAAAGAAAAACTAGAAACATGCAGACATGATTTACATAATATTAGCACAAGGCCAAACATCCATAAACTACATGTATGTACATGTACAATGTAGTTAGGCCTGCTGCATATTTAAAGGTTGTAATATACTCAGCTAGCAACAAAAAATGTGCAAAACAATTATTTTATTCCGGTACATCATACCAACAGAGTTGTCTCAAAACTATTCCCCATTTGGTTTTCCAAATAATGAAATGTTCTTTCCGATTTAGATTATACTTGCTTAGCAAGTAGGTGAGTTCTCTATCACTACTGCTCCTATGGAGTGCAAGCAATGCATCATTCTTTAGTATATTAAGACCGCTAAGAAATTTTAAATGTTTCAGATCGATTTGTTTATGAAAAGGCAATCTCCACAATATTATACCAGAGTCAAGATAATTGTAATCAGACTTGTTTGCATCAAAAGCAACAGTTCCATATGACAAGAGTGGGAAGCAAAAGGAATCAATAAGCGACAAGATAATCATAGGAGAGGCGTGAGTGCCAATTTGAGCAAAAATGCCATTCAGTGCTCTAAAATATTTTTGTCTTACAATTTGTAGGTAACGTTTTAACGTGTTAACAGAAACAAATGAGACACCCAAATACTTCAGTTCCGAATTCCAAACCATTAATTCATTGCTTATGACAATGCCAGCAACATCAGCTTTGTGACGAAGACCTATGCGCAAACTGATCTTTTTACATACATTTGACATTTTTTACATCTTTTGCAAGAGCAATATTATTGCTCCTGCAAAAGACAAGGGCGTTTCCTGATCCTGAGGCTGAGGGGGGGGCGGGGGGGGGTGTGGGAGAGAATATAACAAATTCGACTACTTTTGGCCAAGATCACTCCTTTTCACAAAATTCAGGAACCTCTAGATAGGCTAGGTGTCTGGCGTCCCCTGGAGGAAATGGCTCCTAGTCTGCCAGATATAGCCCCTCCGGCTCTCCTGAACATGCCAGTATTACTGTATTAGAAAACCACTGAAGTACTATTATTACTTTTTACAAATAAAAAATCAAAGGATTTCTGGCGCTGTTGGAATTTTAAATATCAAAAAAGCCTCTCAACACCAGTCATCATTGAAGATCAATCTGACCCTGCTATTATTGCAAATACTTTTAAGGATTTAATGAAACCGTATATGTTGATTAATCCATTAATTTGTCAGTTGTTAATGAATTTAATAGTGCTCACACTTCTTTGTCTGACGATAGTAATGTTGATAACATTGTTATGGAAGCGCTCAAGGTCAATAAAGCTGCAAGTTTTGATGGTATTGTGTCAGAGCATATTTTGCATAGTTATCCTACAATTGTCATACAGTTGAAACTATTAACCAATTCATGCGTTTCTGATGCGTTTGGTCAAGGCATTGTAATTCCAATTATAAAAGATAAGCATGGTGACGTTAGTAGCGTTGATAATTACAGACCAATTACTATTAGTCCAGTAATGTCTAAGCTATTTGAATTGCTACTATTAGATAAGCATGGAAGAATTTAGTGTATTGACAGCCTGCAGTTTGACTTTAAAAATAGAATAGGATGTAACAATGCAATTTTTGCAGTAAGGCAATGTGGTGAATATTTCAACGAGAGCAATAGTAATGTATATATATAGCGTCACTCGATGCATCTAAGGCGTTTGAATAGGTACATGTAAATCATTATATACTATTTACGACATTGATAAACATTGGTCGCCCAAGTTTTTTGTTGATACGCTTATAAATTTGTATGGTCAGCTTACTGTGTCAGTACGGTGGAATGGTGATGACTCGGCTCCGCTTTCTGTCCTAAGTGGTGTTTGACAAGGAGGCATTTTGTCACCTATTCTATTCAATGTATGTGAATTGTATGTTAACAACTCTTCAATAATTAGACTGTGGCTGTTATGTTGATGGCTTGTTTATCGGATGCATTATGTATGCAGATGATATGTTGCTAATTTCTGCGTCAGTCGCAGATTTACAATTAATGCTCGATACATATGGTGAAATTGGTCTTTTGCTGGGCATTGATATCAATTGCAATAATTCTAAATGTTTGCATATTGGACCAAATGTTAATTGAAAAAAATGAACAAATGACTGTTAAGCCTGGACCAATGTCTCTAAGTAATTCACCTATCTTGTGGTCTGATGGACTAAAGTACATTGGTGTCATTCTTACTTCTTGTAAACAATTTGCTATAGACTTTGCTAGTACACGCCACAAATTTTTTGCTTCAGTTAATAGTATACTTAGCAAATGCAGTAATGTATGTGAGATGGTTAAACTTGCATTAGTGGAAAAGCATCGTCTACCAATATTACTCAATGCATTTGAGAGTCTTAATGCTAAAATTGTGCTTTTAAGATAAATTATCTTATTATTTGTTTGGGGAATGCTGTATATCGCTAAATTTTAGCTTTTAACAAATGGGATTCAGTTAAAGAGTTAATTTGTTTATCAGGTCGCCTTGATGTATTACATATTGTTAATATGAGACAGTTAATTTTCACTAAATGGTTACTATTGTGCAATAGTGAGGTAGTTAAATACTTGATGACTAGATACATGCATAGTCGTGAAATTATTAGTGCTGAAAACAGATTTAATAATAATATTTGTTGGTTCTGCCGCTAAAATTAAAGCTTTCACTTGTATTTCTTTTTAAACATGTGCATCTAAGGATGGATTGTAATATTAGTTAATTGCATTTAACCTACTGTTGATTGCTTTGTTTCTCTCTGTCGACTTTTAGCTTGAAATGATGGTCGTTGGTATTTTTACGGCGTGCGCCAATAGGCGTATTAGTAGCTTTGGTTTTGGTTTGTTTTTGTTCGTTTCTTTGGTTGCTTTCCTGCTTGCATTCTGTATTTGTTTTTCATTCTGTCTTTTACGAATTTCAGTTTATATATTAAATCCTCCATCCTCAACTCTCAACTATCAACTCTTATCCTTAACTCTTAACTATCATCGTCAACTCTCAAATCTCATCCTCAACTCTTAATTCTTATCCTCTACTGTCAGCTCTCATCCTTAATTATTAACTCTCATCCTCAACTCTCAACTCTCATCCTCAAATTTAAACTCTCATCCAACAATCAACTCTCATCCTCAACTCTTAACTCATCCTCAACCTTCAGCTCTCATCCTCAACTCCCAACTCTCATCCTCAACTCTCAGCTCTCATCCTCAACTCTCAACTCTCATCCTCAACTCCCAACTCTCATCCTCAACTCTCGACTCTCATCCTCAACTCACAACTGTCAACGCTAAACTCTCATCCTCATGACTTGCGACACAATAAAATATTGCATGGCGAACGCTAGTATCTCAGCCTGTGATTGAAAATTACAGCTGTAAATATTTCCCGGGTTACAAGTTGCTGCATGATTTTAAAAGTGGGCCTAGCTAGACTGGCCTATTAGTTAACAGACACTCCGGAGCTTAGAAAATGTCATGGTTTTGACATCAAACTGATTTCTAATTCTTAAAATACTCCACGATAGTGAATCGGAATTATTGCGATGCACTTTGAGCTTTTGTATCGCAATCGATCCCAAAGTGCATCGCAAAGCGCGATGCGACACCGCATAAATCCATCCCTGGTAGTAGTAGTACGATGGATAGTAGACTAGACTAGTTGTGGCAGTATCAGTCTTTTTTTATACGTCCGCTACCTAGGAAGCGCGGTTTGGGAGGCGTGCTAGAACTCCAGCAACAGTAAGCAACTACAGAAAAATTGGAAGTCAAACCTCGTGCATAAAGTAGATTGTGACAAACGGATGCGAGTTAAAAGCAGTCCTAATATAAAATTAAGCTTCTATTATGCCTAAACATATAGACTAACTAACCAACCATGTTTTTTTTGTCTAGCCTGTTAATGTCCATGTTTTCACACAGGTTTGGACGTATGCGTTCTTGTGAGCACTGCAGAAGCCTTGCTGAAGGGCCTGTAACGCCATGGTTTCATAGTTGCCGGCGCGGGGACTTGATGAACCAAATGCAAACATGAACCAAGGTCCTCTGGACTCTTCAGTTTGTTTTTGCTGTGTTTTTTGTAGTTTAGGGATCATGTGTAGCACAAAGACTACATACAGTCCGGTTCTGTAAAAGAGACACCGGCACAGAACCGCTCCCCCTTCTTCAGTCGCCTTTTACGACTCGCCCGGGGAGCTCTGGGCTGCAAGCCAATTTTTTCTTTCCCGGCCTGCAGGGGGCATAAACTCTAAGTCCGACACTGGACTTGACTCCGATGTCTTAACTACTACACCACAGCGCCTTATAAACATATAACTTTAAAAAAATTATTTTTGTTGCTTAACGTCGATTATTAATCAATATTTAGATGTGCATGTAAGTGCCATTTCACCCCCTCAGGAGGTCTGCGCGCCTCGCATGCACGACCACATGCTCCCCTTCAACGACGTCCATCTCGCCATGGCCTTTGCCTCATCTGCTCCCGTGGGGCATCACTCCCCCCCCGAGGGGAGCTCCTCAACCTCCCAGGCTTTCCTCGACTCCCTTCGTCAGTTTGTCTCCTCCATCACTTCGCCTCCTCAAGGGATTAGGGATGCGAATGAGCTATTAGGAGTTACCGGGGGGGCCACGGGGGCGACAAGGGGGGCCTCGGGGGCTGCTGGGGGGGCCACGTGGGCGCCGACGGACCACAAGCATGTGGGGGCAGGCTTGGCTGTTTGTGAGGCGATCGTGGCATATTCGGAGGGAAATTATGCGGCGGCGGTGGAGGCTCTGCTCCCCTATGAGTGGGAGCTGGAGAACCTGGGGGGCAGTGAAACGCAGAGGGACGTGATCGAACAGGTCAGAGATCATTTGATCGAAATGATTGAGTGCAAAACGATTTTATTTTGAAACTATTGACGGTTTTTTGGGAGTTTAAGGATCGAGTGTTGTAGCGAAATTATTCTTGTCCGGTTCAGTGACGTGAAGTCAAGCAAATGATCGATCCACCTTCTTTCGACTTCGCATGGCTCTCTGAGTTCAAAGCAATTCCTTATTTTTCGGTTTCAATGGGGTTAAAAATGTATACAGTACATATCTACCTTACTGGGTGATGAATTTTATGACGAAGATATAATATATTTTCTAATAGGTCTTTTTCAATTTTCAAGTATCGGACGGCTAAGGCGCTGTGTACCTAGTAGTCTAAGAGTCTAATCCAAGGCATGTATGAAACCGTGCTTTCGTGCATGTGTGGAAAAACATGCAAGCAGATTAACAGCGATATATCGTCACAGTTCCATTGGCGTTACTTTGCTGCTCACATTTTATCGTGTGCATGCACAAAATCACGCTGTTATGAACCGTTCTGTTTTGAAAAGAACTGTTCTGTTCTGAACTGAACTGTTCTGAACTGATCTATTCTATTCTGAACTGTTCTGTTCTGCACTGAACTGTTCTGTTCTGAACTGATCTGTTCTTAACTGTTCTGTTCTGAACTGAACTGAATTGTTGTCTTCTGAAATGATCTGTTCTGTTCTGAACTCAAGTGAACTGAGCTGTTCTGTTCTGAACTTATCTGTTCTGTTCCGAACTGAACTGAACCGAAAAGTAGGCCTATATAGGCAAGGTGAAATGGCTACAGCCTACATGTTGAGTGTAGAAGTTTAATTTTAAGGGAATCAAATCGAATAATTAAGGGGCGCAAGAACGAAATTCAAGGGGGGGGGGGGTGCTGCCCCCGATGAAAGTTTAAGGGGATGCATTTTCCCCCCTTAGACCTATTAGCGCGCTGCCACTGCACGCGAGTGTGTACTGATACCCTCAAACAGAATCGCAGCATATCTCGTGCATGATTATAAAGGCCCCAAACTAGCCTAGCGTGTTCCATCTAAATTAAATCTAATGCACATGTATGCTACTGAATGGATTGAAATGCTATGCTAATCTGCTATTATTATCGCTTGAACAACCTAGCAGACCGCCCAGCTGACAACGACCGCCCATCCCCCCCCCCCCCCCGCTCTCCCCCCAACAAAACAAAATCTCATCGGATCTGGACGAATTGCATGACTCATCAAATTTGGGCCAGCCCCCCCGCTGGTTGCGCCCCTGATGGCCGAAGGCATGGCTTCAAATCGATCTGAGCTGAAAACCTGGCGCACTGCTTCCTGTTCTTATTTTTAGTTCCTTAAAAGGCCGTAATTAGACTGTAAAACACTGAAGGGTATGAAATGCTCCGAATCAATATATCTAGAGCTATCGCATAAGAGTTATTTCAGAAAGTTCCAGTATTTTCTAGACTCTACTTTAAAATATTTATGTAAATTCTGTAAACGTTTATGTTAATTCTTTATGCCGTTGGTTTGTTTAGCTGTTCATCCACGCATCGGCGCGGGCGGGGGGGGCGGATCACGTCCGCACGGCCCGGCGCCTTCTGGCGGCCCGGCGTGCGCGCTGCCTCGGCTCGGGTCTCACCGACCGTCTGCATGCCCTCGTCCTAGCCTGCCACGACTGACCGGGGGCGTAAGGGGGAGCGGGGAAAGGGAGAGGGGATTAGATGGAAGTCATATGTGAATGTTGGCGTCTAGACCTATTTCAGACTCATTCAGTAAACGTCCAACCTGTGCAGGGGCTGCTGCAGGGATTTTTCATTCGGAACGCCACGAGGACGGCACAATTTTGTCGGGAATATCACAGTAGTTCGCCTCCCCTCGACACTAAGACTTGATACTTTCCCTCTCCTGCAGAACTCGCGAGGGGGGAGAGGGGGTGCTGACAGACTTTTTCCAAGCCGTTCTTAACAGTGCTTGTCAATTTGTCTTTCATTAACGCTTTTACCCATAGATCAAGCCGGAAACGCCAACCATTTCTCATCAGGGACCCAGCCATCGAATAGGGGAAGCAAAAACCACAAAAAACACCACTTTTCCGTTATTTGAACATTACCTATATGTCAAAATATTGAGGACGCCAACGGGGACGCCAAGCCCTCGATAACGCCAATGATGACGCCTGGCATCATTTGGCTTACACTATACATTAGAACCGCCACTGAACACGATTGTGCTAACATGGACACGGCAAACGTATAACGACTCTACACTGTGGCTCAAAAGTAAGGAACCCAACGAATTTCTTGAATAACTCCCGCATGCAATAAGCCATGTCCATGAAATTTTTATCATACTAACTTGGATCATTGCTTCATATTTCTGCCAATTTATGTTGAGTTTTATCCAGGGGTTTATAAGATACACCCAGTTTAAATTGATCACAAAAAACACGTCTATCAGGCTGGGAAACTGCTTAATTGCCGTTTGCACCTCTTGTGCAAGCCAATAATTTGTTCACGCTGCTGCATATCTTTGTGATAAGTACAGAATGTTCAAATTTGTCCAACTTTTTTGTTATTCCATGCTTCAGGTGTTCGACGTTGATTTTTTTCTGATGCGTTTCGTAACAAGCACCATGCTGCCAAATTTTGATAATTGACAGCGGGCTTCTTTGGCGCCCAGCGCTTTGTGTCATTCTTCTTTTATACCACGCTCTTCGATCGTTTCAAGTGCATGTTGGAACCAAATTTTGTTAAACATGAAGTGTACATTCCTGGATTGCTAAAAATAATTGAATCGTAATATGAAAGAGATACCACAAAATTGTTGATGCAAATAGCAATGAAGCTGTTTCCCAGTTTGGTTGATGCATTGTTTTTGTAGGTCAACTTTGATTACTCGTATCTTCTGAACCACACAATGAAAGTCAATGAAAATTGACAGAAATATGAAGCAATGATCCAAATTAATGTGGTAAAAATTTTATTGACAACGCTTATTGCGTTCCGTTTTAATGAAGAAATTCATTGGGTCCTTTACTTTCGAGCAAATGTGCATAATCTGTGTTAACATTAGAATGTCGAATGTACGTCAAAAACGATGATTATTTTATTATTATAAATCCTTGGGTACCTTTCCATCATGGATCCTGTGTCAAGCTAACCAAATCATTTAACCCTAGCCCTAATGTAGGCGCTACCTAAGCTTGACAGTAACTGTAATGTTTTTGTATGTAGACTAGAGATGCACGATTACAATAGAGATGCATGTGAACATCCAAACTTGCGAAGGGGTGGCGGTACATACATACATACTTACATACATACGTACGTACATACGTACATACATACATGATATATCTACAAAAATCTTTTGTGTTCAGAGGACTGATTTCAGTGATTCATATTTTTGAAGAAAAACATTTCTATTTGCTTACTATGCATTTGAAGTGAGATACTGAATATTATACATGTATATATTAACTGCTTGTGTATTGCAATGATAATTATTATAATACATTTATTATCATTGTGGAATGGCCAAACTGTAAGCTTAGGCCTATGGCTCTCTTTGGCTTCAGTTTTGTTAATGCATCAATATTTGTGAATCCTAAATATTGATATGTGATATTGTTGTAATAAGATAGACTAGACATTTTGTCAGTTGAGGTCCTTATCCTACCAACAACGGATTCCTTGTGGATTCACGAACAGCAACTTGTCATATCCAACATCTAGCATTCACTGTAATTTGCACACAGCACCCACGAGAAAACAATTTTTATAGCCTACATGTACTTTATCAGCTTGAAGTACACCCACTGTTTTTTTCAGGACTACGGTAACAGCACTACACCGTGGCTCTAAAGTAAAGGAACCAATGTATTTCTTGAATAACTCGCATACGATAAGCTAGTCCATGATATTTTTACCATGCTAACTTGGATCATTGTTTCATATTTCTGCCAATTTTTGTTGAATTTAATGCAACGGTTAAGAAGATACGGTTGTCAAAGTTAACCTACAAAAATACACGTCAACCAAGCTGGTAAACTGCTTCATTGCTATTTGCATCAATAATCCAACATGCACATGAAACGATCGAAGAGCATGGTATAAATGAAGTATGACACAAGCGCTGGGCGTACGCTGCTAATTAGCACAATAGCAGTAATGTTGCTTGTTACGAAAACGCGCCAGAAAAAAATCAACGTCAAACACCTGAAGCATGGAATTGAAGCGTTCTCGACCCTCCCCAGGGCCGCTGCTAGCCTGGACTGCTTCAGAGGCACCTCCGAAGGGACGTTCGGGCCACTCACAGCCCCGACGGTAGGTGTCACGTACTCGCGAATCGGTTCGTCAAACCCGAACGCTGGCCAGTGAAGTCTCGCAGATGCCTGGTGGTGTTGCCGCCCTCGTCGTCAAGCGGCGGCCGCGAGGGCGGCGTCGAGGACATCTAGGGACCCAAGGGAGGACGGGGTTTTCACACAGAGCCACGGCACAGTACCAGGATGCCACAATCTCTGTAGTCTACTCATATGAGACTCAGACTGAACTCAGCACGCGTAATTAACTACATTTATATAGACAAACGCATTCGGCAACGAAAAAATACTTGACTGCAATTATCAGCAACAAATAGCAATAATAGCGAGCAGAATGAAAATTGTAGTGTTATGAATATCTTTGAATATCTCTTAATTCCCTCTTAAGAGCAGAGAGAACACACATACATGCACATAACATCAAATAGCAAAAAAGTTTATCTTCGTTATCTGCATGAAGAAGTGCGTCTACTAGCGCACCAGTATACCTGCAACCCGTTCACTCCAGCACGGGGTATCCTTCCAGGCGTCTGTCTGCCTTCTCAAAACGACCAGTAACATCCTTCCTAAAGCACTCTACGGTTTTAGCTACTAGTAATCCATCGATCCTACCGACCATCTATCTCTAACCGCGAATAAACTCCAGAAAGTGAGACCAGCGCTCTGCCCGCAACGCTGCTACACCACGCGTCTCCTCTCTATCTTCGCTACCGCCAGACCCCCAGAATCGTGCACGCTCCGTCAGCCAAGCTCCTTCCCCTGACTTCATATTCCCCAATCCGCCGCCCCGTTACTGAACTAGAAGAAGCTTCAACCAATGCTGTCAGCTCCCGCGTCCGTTATCCCTCCCACAGTCATTGTCTAGACTACACGTCATCAAATTGGTTCACTGCTAGCTGGCGCCGTGTCAACCACCCGGTCACCATCCCGGTCACCACCCCAGTCACCACCCGTGTCACCACCCCGGTCACCACCCAGGTCACCACTCCGGTCACCACCGACGTCACCACCCCGGTCACCACCCCGGTCACCACCCCGGTCATCGCGACGCACTGATGCCGGGAGAGATAGAGGGAAACATTGACAAAGTGAGGAGAGGTTAGGCCAACTCTCGGGGAATGAGGAAAACGTTGAAGGGAGGCGTCCCTCCAAACGCTTCAGAATTACCAAAAAGTTGGACAAATTTGAACATTCTGTAGTCATCACAAATATATGCAGCAGCGTGAACAAATTACTGGCTTGCACATGAGGTGCAAACGGTAATGAAGCAGTTTCCCAGCCTGGTTGACGTGTTTTTTGTAGGTCAACTTCTACTACTCGTATCTTATAAACCGCTCGACAAAATTCAACGAAACTGGACAGCAATGTGAAGCAATGATCCAGGTTAATATGACAAAAATAATTCACTGAGAACGCTTTTTGCGCTTCGTAGTTATTGAAGAAATTCATTGGTTCCTCTACTTTTCACCCACGGCGTAGAACTTCCAGACCGCGTTGGACGCTCTCTCTAAATGGTGTGACAGTTGGCAACTCCCAATCTCGACTACAAAATCTATGATGATTTGAAATAAAATAGTCAAAACTGAACGTCCAATTTTTATGCTGGCGGGTTGCGAGCTGCTGAAACTGGATGAGGCCAAAGACTTAAGGGTCCTTAATCCTTATCGACAATAAACTGCACTTTTCTTCTCAGAAAACAGCTGTCAAAAGCCAAAACCTTACTTACTGAAAAAATGTTTTGTATCATGCCACGTTGAACGTCCAGTTCTGTGTAAGAGGGCCTCCTCAGAACCCTCCCTCTTCTTTAGTCGCCTTTACGACTCACCCATGGAGCTCTGGGCTTCAAGTCTATTCTTTGTTACCTGACTTTCTGGTGTAGCATTAAAATACCGGTATAGATATTTTTCTTTTAATATGTCTGCGATTTTGCAAGACAATGTTCCATTGATGTGTCACGTCATCATCAGAATACGAATCAAACATACTCACAATTTAGATTCGTCATTTTAACTTACAGTATATCAGTGTATTTTGCGTTGCTTTAAACATATGAAAGCGTCATATACCTGGCCGTCAAATACCTGGCGGCATTTGACCGACAGGTGTGGATAGATTGTATACCAGAGACCTGCCTTTTGGCAGTGTACTAGTTAGATAGAGCATTTTTACATTTAAACATTAAGTAAAAAATCAAATCAACCTTAGATTAATGAGAATTAATCATCAATCGATCATTTCTGACACAATTTGCTTTGCTTTTACTTGCGCAAAATGCATCGAACTTCAAAGACGTTGTAAGCCTACTGGTTTCACCGTATATACATGCACCAAAAACGCGTTTTGCGGCGCAAGCCGCCGTCTAAATGTCAAGTAGCGGCAACATTTCTCGAGAAACCGACTCGAAGGACCGGTTGTATTTCGTACACAGACATTCAATCATAAAATATTATTAAGTTCTCGAATTTAGCGAAGACTGAGGATGCGTTGCGCCGCCGCCGCGTGTGTCCACTCCGCGGCAGCCACCGGTTGTTTACAGTGATACCATTAAGCCAAAAAGAAATATTCCTAGATTTAGGCCTGAGGTATCTCGTAAAAACAAAAACAAATATAGGTACCAAAGCAAAGTTATAGCTGGCGACGCACGCCGTAAAAAGCCATAGATTGTTTTTTGAAAAAAATATCGGACGCTCCCATTATAAAATGCGTCATTTTATAAAAAAAACATCCCCAGATATCTGGGGCTGGCGTTAAAAATAAGACCCATAAATCGCAAAAAGTTTCACAAATCTAGTGATATATCCCTAGCAGTGGCGACACTGGTTGCTTGAGACGATACTGTTTTTGAATTATGATCGTTCGCAGCCGCCCTCCATCACAACACGTCAGAGAAATTAAACGAATTCTGCGAACAGTGCGCTTGTGATAGGAGGACTCGTGTTGATGAAACATGGAGACTGCTTGTGGAGAGAAAGACTCCATGAAACGTTATCCGACGATAAATGTATCGCTGTGCGTGAATTGCACAACGTTTTCCAGAGGAATGCTATAAAATAAGAACTGAAACTGGAGATGAAATGATTGAGATAGGCCTACTGAATAAGCAATGGACACAGAACAACTCGGTACAGCCAGGCCTACATGTAGATTAGCTGAAAAATGAAATGAAACACGCATAACGTTATTCATGATGTTCTGGAACTTGTCTGTAATTGGAACTTTGGATTCAACTATAGTCGCAGATTGTCAATTCTGCAGTGGATATACAATACATGTAGGCTACTTTCAATTCAATTCAACTGAATTCGATTCAATTCGATTTGCTGTAGAGCAGTTGCATGCAAACTGCCGTTAGACTAAATTTGTTAAACAAGATCCATATAATCCAAGCCATTTAGATAGGAACATTGTTTAGTCCCAGTTGTTCAATTGAGAGTTATTTGGTTCTAAATAATCATAGAACAAAAATGAAGCCATGATCCAATCAGATCTCGCAAATTAGATCCAGGATTGTTTGAATAACACGCCAATATTGGGGACTTATTCAAATAATCCTGGATTGTTATTTATCGCTCAAATAACTCTCTATTGAACAACTAGGCTTAAGTATTTTATCTGAGAATGGTAGCACTGTTTGGTAACCCAAAAGCATTAAGCTTAAGCAGTTATTTCTAATTTATACAATAGCTTAAAGTATTGCAGCCTACATGCTAAAGATCGCGTTAGTCCACACTTGCATCGAAATTTCTGATCATTGGTTGCTATTATATCGACGTTGAGGCCGCTTTAGTATTGAGCATTCACACTTCATCATTACAGGCTTGGGATTCAATCACTTATAAATCTCAAATTCTCAATCTACCGGCACAATGAAACCATGCTTTCCTACAAGTAAACCTGTTCTTAGCACACGGATATAATCATACAAACATGGCCTTTAGGACAAACCCTATACGCATATCAACAAGATACAGAAGTTACCGTGTATACTGTTGGGATGCATACTTTATGAGCGTACTATAATGCAAATTTATGATAAACACTATTTTTATACCCTACTACGATTGTAGGCCATTGGCAGAAAAAATTACCGCCATAGACCTACATGTACATCAACAATTCCACATTCAGCCCTAGCTTACAAATCAGCATGCCAATGTCTTCCTAATCGCATTAACTTCAAGCTGTGAGCCGCCTCTGACTATACAACAACAACAGTCCACACCTGCCCATCTCCCACTCATTCTCCAAACGTCAGACGCATGCAGTTGCGGTTCTGAGCCTACGTTGTAGATGAGAAGTCCATGCTCTCCAACTCACCCCCCCACGCTCCCACTAGCATGTTATGTCAAGGTTCGTCAATGCAAAAGTTTGGAAAATAAGCTAAATTAAGGTGAAATAAGCCAAAGAACGACAATCATCTCTCCACCTACCAGTAGGCTATTAAAAATCTTCCCTTCCGGCAGCATGCCGACCGCACCCCTGCAGGTCGGGAAACAAAGAATTGACCTGCAGCCCAGGGCTTCCCGGCGAGTCGTAAAAGGCGACTTAAGAGAGGATGCGGTTCTGTGCTTGGTGAAGCCGAGGCCGAGGCACAGAACCGGACTGTAATAGTCTTCGTTACTACACACGGTCCTTAAACTCGCAGGGAAGAAGA
>JAQIWG010003656.1:0-17443 GCA_034695025.1 Chamaedrilus cognettii | reverse complement strand
TATGAAGCTGTATAAGATAACTTGATTGCTCTTTAGTCTGCAACCACAGTTTTTATTACTTTCAGGAGTTTTTATTTTTTAAATGTTAGGACATAATTAGCAATAGTAGCATTACAAAATATATTTTTTTAAATCTTTTTTACAAATGAAATTTTGTTCTATATTTTGTAATTGTTGTTTTTCAGACTTGTGCAGCCAGAATCAAGTTCAGAGTCTTCGTCGTCCGAATCAGAGCCGGAAAAGAAGAAAACAAAGTAATCAGTGATTTTCTTATTGTACCTGTAGTTGAATATTAGCTTATCTGAATATTACTTTAGAGATAGAAAAAATGTAAAAGATATGAATATTTATTTATTTGTACCTGAGAGGACAGGTATGGTAGGTAGTATTGCTATTGTTATACGCCGTCTGAACTATTGTAGGCATTTGCACACTTGTCCTATATTCTCCTATTTAATTTATTAGTTCCATCTCTGTGTCTTCTTTAATTTGTGTAGCTGTGTATTTGTGTGTACTTTTATATTGCTTGCGATAAAATAAGTGTAATTTGAACAGCTACCCCCACTATATCCTTGTTAAAATTGGAGACAAAAAAATATTCCTGTCTCCGCTTGTAAAAACCAAGTTTCTTTTTCTCCCCTAGGACGTTTTTTATCATTACAACAAATTAGAGAAAAATTTAATTAGATGTCACACATACTCACTTTGTACACACACCTCACTTTTGTCACAGATTATCACACACTTATCGACCCCTCTCTCGAACCATGACTTTGGGGTCATGAGAAGGGTTGTGTTAGACTAGCTTCTTAAGTAATTCTTTGTAATCTTATTAATTAATCTTAAATAATTATATATAATATATTATATATATTATATTATATATATATATATAACATATATATAATATATATAATATATTATATATATTGTATATATTACATCTAGTCATTCAACTCAACATAGGTTATTTAAATTAATATAAACACATGATAGATTTATATTATATTTTGTGGCATTTCTATTCCATCGGAAGAAACACCACAGAAATGCTTATGTCGATAGGATATCATTAATTAATTATCTGATGCTGAAAATTTTTGAATTAATTGATCTTGGGTTCTCCTGGCATACTGCTAACTACTGGTAGGCTTTTGTCCTGCACTTTAAAAAAGCCTGAATTAAGTCAATAACTCGACGTTGATTTTGTGTTGTTTCTAGTAGGCTTAGATTTAATAAATTTGCTATTGTATTCCATAACTTCTGTATGGTTAAATTATTTATGATTATCGGATATTTAGCACGAAGTGGAGTATGTATGCTGAGTAATTAGGATGCTTAATTAGAATATAGATTTGTTCAATGTACACTATGTTACTACGCCAAGTCAGATTCTTTTCAGTTGTGATTTAATGTTATATTCGTTATATTTATTTATTCATTATATATTTGTTACAGTTCTAAGTAAATATATATTTTGAGTAAATAAATGAATAATTTTGGCCGCTATTTGGACACGCATACCTCAGAGATCTTGCAGAATGGCGACGCTTTATCGTGTGGGTACCATGGCTAAAAAATCTGGTGTTGTCTTATGCTATAATTAGCCTACTTCTTTCTTTGTTGTTACATTCAAATTTTTAGAGTTTTGTCGGCTTTACGTAAAACAGAGTTTCTTTTTCCTGGCTTCCAGACGCGAAGGTCTAAGCCTTTTACGTCTTAAGGCGCCAGGTTCTTTATTTTGAGGCATCGTAGCCATGAGCGTACTAGCGTACCAATACATTATGACATGTTGCAGCGGCTCCGAGATCCTTGAAATCTGTGTCTGGGGACACTGGTGGTACGATTTTTGGTGTCCCAATACGATGAAAATATGGCATCTCTGTCGCATTTCTATTATAATAGACTTTGCGACTCCAGTTAACGGGAGCCCTGAAATTAAGTTTTTTTTTGTCATATGCCGTATTAGTTGCGACTACGGTATTGATTATGATAATATTAGGCAATATTTTTAAAACGTCTATGTACTTTTTCAATGTGCACATATTTTTATTATTATAATGACTAGGTGGAAACTTAGTTTTCAAGCTATCCGTGGCATTTTTATTGAGATTCATTTTCTTTTTGTCTGCTTTTTTGCATGTTTAATTAAAGCAAAATGATTGATGCCTATTTTGAACTGCAGAATAGGCAAATTGAGAATTTATGGATGATCCTTGGGAATCGTCACTCACCTTATACCCTAACCTAGCCCTAAGCCAAACGCTTTACCCTGATCATGGACCTAGCCCTAATCCTAGCCCCTCACCCTGACCTAACCTAATTCTAACGGCCTATACATCTCAAACTTGTCTGGTTAATTCTTGCAATTTCACTTGTCAGTGATGAATCTGAAGGATCGCCCATTGCATTAAATTTATTGTGATAATAAATATACATATTGTTAATTTGTTTAGGGTGAGGTCTCCAATGGCGTCTTTCGATATCAAAACGGACTATAAGCCCACTATTATTATTATATTATTATTATGTTATAAATGTATCTGTCCATTATAAATATAGGAACTGTTAAATTATTACAAAGCCTAGAACCTTAAATGTGTATAGTCCTACTTCGATGAATGCATCTTTAAAATTTATATTTTCATGCGCGTATTAAATATCTCAAAACATTATAATGAAAGTTACATTGAAGATCTGTCTAGTTCAAAAGTTAACAACAAGTAGGCTGCTGAAGAAAGCTAATTTTAGATTTAGATTGGAATTATTCCTAATGATTAAAATGATTTCTAATGATTAAAAGAACCAAAAGCCAAAATTGCAAAAAATTTGGCTCACAGCTAGTCACAAATTGTGATTAGTTGTTCTTTTAAGCATTAGAAATTATTTTTATTATTTGGAATGATCAGGAAGGACAAATAAAGATGATAGACATGGTTATATCGTTAGAGTTATACCATTGTACCAATTTGAACAAAATGGCAACTAATCCTAAATGCTTGTGACACACAAGTATTTACTCACTAATCCTAGATACTTGTGAGTCAGAAGTATTTAGGATTAGTTGCCATTTTGTTCAAATTGGTACAATGGTATAACTCTAACGATATAACCATGTCTATCAGCTTTATTTGTACGGGTAGCAAATAAGAGCAAATTTTGTACCCATTTCAATGGTCATTGAAGTTAGTTGAATTGATGCACTAATTGACGTAATATGTCTGTCAAGTGTCTAGTTTTCTATGTTGAATACATGTGTAGTTGATACACCCAGCGAGCCGGAAGCTGCGCTGCTGGGTGAGGACGACTCTCAGAAGAACCTTGCCTTCCTGCTGGAGAAGGTCGAGGGATGCTCGGTGCGATAACTATCATTCTGTTATAGCGATGAGCCGTCACTTATACTATTTGTAATTAAGTACTTTTAATTTAGATTCATGGTTAATATTAAGTGTAACCAAGTTTGAGTTAAATAAAATGGCTAATTTATTCATGATTTGCTTTTAATGTTCTAGAATGGTCTAATGTTCTTATGTTCTTTTAATGGTCTAGAATTCATTTCTTGCATTTGAGTCCTTCAATTCAGTAGTCAGAGAAAGTGACAGTATCACACGTTGTAGGATGTGATACACGTGCATATCACACGTTGTAGGGTGTGATAGATGTGTCCTATCATATATGTTGCAGTATGATAGATGTGTCCTATCACACACATTGCAGGGTGTGATAGACGTGCCGGGTCGGTTCCTGGTCCACAACGGAGACCTGATAGAGATGGACGAGTCGTTCGGTCAGTCACAGAAGGTGCACGTCTTCCTCCTCAACGACAGCCTCATGATCGGTGTGTGGATCCAACACAGGCGAGTGAAACACTACGCAGTTATATGAGGTACTCGCAATGTAAGTATTTCTTAAAACTTGAAAAAATTATTGCACATGGCATACTATATCACTATCTACTCGTTAGATAAAGTGCCATGTACACTGCAGAGGACCAGTGGTTGTGTATGCAACTTAAAGCTGTATTTTGATGAAATAGATACTGCAAGTGTCTAGTTATTGATCGATTGAATTTTACTGATAGCTTCATAATTAACACTTGAAGTAAAAGCTTTGCATGTGTCAAACCATTTTATGATAATGCAATGCATGCATCTACAGAAGTTTCGTTATTCTCGTTGCAACTCCCTGAATGCCGGGGAACAAAGAATTGACTAGCAGCCCAGAGCGCCTCGGGCGAGTCGTAAAAGACAACTAGAGAAGGGAAGCAATGGGCTGTGCGTGGCCCTCCGCGCTGAGCCGGACTGTCATAGTCTTGGTTACTACACACGGTCCTTAAACTCTCAGAACTACCATCTTGTCGTGGGTTAAAGCAAATTTAGTATTTGCTTTATTTTAAGCATCAAGAACTAAAACAATTTCCTTGGTACTATCAGAGCTCTCCATACAGGCAATTTACTAATTACTTTATTGTAAGCATCAAGAACTAAAACAATTTCCTTCTTACTATCAGAGCTTACTATACAGGCGACGCTTTCAAAGCGGAGCTCGCAATCTAGCGTCTATTATTATCGAAAATAGATCAAATGACATCACATATCTCTGGATATTATATGGACTTCTTTTATTTTGAAGTTCTTTTCGTAATGGAGTGGAATATATACCGAGGAAATGATTGTGAGGTGTTTCCTGTTGTTTGGTTGCAGGCGAGGCCCGGTTAAGTACCGGTTCCAAACTCTGTATGAACTCGACAGTCTGGCCGTGGTGAACGTGCGCGACGGCGTCAGCATCAAGAACGCCTTCAAGATCCTCATGTTTCCCGACACCAGGATGTTTCAGGCGGAGAGCCCTAAGGCAAAGGCATGTGAAGTTGCTGTGGGATTTATCATTTTGCTATACATTATTACGAAATCAGCTAAATGTGAAATTATTTGGTGTACTATATTTTATATTGAATTAATATATAATTATTTGTTAATGTTTAGCATTTTAAAATTGTTAACACTTACAGCTTGGTGCAGTTGCCATGTAATTATACCATGCCACATCCCATGACGAAAAGAACTCTCTTCTTTCTAAGTCGCAGAGCCATGGGTCATAGCGCCAACATCTCACAGCCATCGATCCAATGCACAAGTCCACGCCTTAGCTAGTAGTACATCCAGTGCGGAAATTAAACAACAATCCATGACCAACGATCCATCAATTAACCACTTCAATTTCACTACTGCACTCCACCCTAACGGGATGACTATCTGCAGAGCTGACAAATTTAACCACCACCTTTGCCAAGGGTGCACGAAGTGATTCAAAATCTTTCTGCGGCCGGGATTCGAACTGACGCACCGTCAAACCCGTAATATAAGCTTCGCGACTTAAAGCATTCGGCCACAACGCTTTGTCCTTACGCTTGTAACAAGCATTTTTATTTACGATTGGATGTTTGTGGAGCAGCATGTCGTTGCTTGAAGGATAAAAATTCTACAGTGTTTTACTATTCTATATGTTATTACTACAGCATTATTTGGCCTTATTATGAGTTGAAGACGTGATTGATGCATTGATTTTCTTTTGTAATGCAATATGCAGAGGCAGTGGTTGGATATCCTCGAGGAGACGAAGAGAAAAAAGACGGCGATTGAGAACCAACGAAAGGAATCGGCAGCCAATCAGGAGAGGGCTCGGACTGCCACCACGCCCCCTAACTCAAAGAATGGTACGGATAACGTCTTTTTTTTTTTGTGAGAAATCTTTTTAATTACCTAGATAAAAAAATTTAAGCTCTGGACCAGATTTTGTAGACTATATGCAATTATGCATTTGACTTTAGACAGGTACCATAAAAAATATACTTATCCCAGATCTATATTAGAACTTGTAGGATACCATACAAGCGAGAAATCAAAATTTTTACAGACTATGCTGGATTGCTCATTACTTATTTACCGGTATTTCTGGTTGTATTAAAGCAACTGCTAAGTCTCTGCATACTGACCATCAACTCCAGTGTTGGACTGGGCTTGCAGCCCAGAGCTCCTCGGGCGAGTCTTAAAAGGCGACTGAGAAGGGGGAGCGGTTCTGTGGCGGCTCTCTTACACAAAACTGGACTGTAATAGTCTTTGTTACTACATTTGATCCTTTAACTGCTAATTTTCCCCCTCCTCTGTTATAAGTTAATTTCAAAGTGTCTATCCACTTGTTTGTCGTATGTTAAATCCCACTACTTTTTTTAGGGACCCTGTGAAGCACTAAGACTAACAGTCCGGTTCTGTGCAAGAAAGCCGTATCAGAACCGCTCCCCCTTCTTTAGTCGCCTTTTACGATTCGCTTGGGGAGCTCTGGGCTGCAAGCCAATTCTTTGTTCCCCGGCCTGAAAGGGTTGTTAATATCCACGTGTCTGTCACTAGCGGCAGTGAAGGCGCCTGTGAGGCAGGACCCCGTGGGGGACGGGGGGGCGTGCAACGGTCGCGTGGGGGGCGGGGGGGGGCGTAACGGCCCCGTGGACGCGGCCGACCCTCTGCACGTCGACTGGGTCCAGGAGCTGCCCGAGGACGTGGACGTGTGCATCGCGCAGCGAGACTTTGAGGGCGCCGTCGATCTCATCCTTAAAAGTATGCATGCACTTATGGAGACGACAATGACATAACCTGCAGGGATCTGTGAACAAGCCCTGTTGGGACAGCAGCTCTGCTGGCAACATGGGAGCTGCGGCTGGCTGTTCCCTGAGGCTGGACGGGTTAATCTGGGTCCGACAATCACGGGATCGGACGGGGTCGCCACCACCACCGCAATGATACAATCTGCTTACAGTGGTCCATCTGCGTTGCATTTTCACACCGTACTATACACAAAATAGGCGAGGTACAGTGGGGTAGTGGTTAAGGCGTCAGATTGGGAATCCAGAGACCTGTGTTCAAGTCCCCGCTCGGCAACTATGAAGCCATGCGTTGATACAGGCCCTTCAGCAAGGCTGTTAAGCACACAAGTGTCTCTGGCTGATAGTCATCGTTCAGGGTAATTTTTCGTTCTCGTTAGCGACAGGTAGGGCATCTGGTTGTAAAAACCCAGATCCAATGTAAACGTTTAACGTGTGTTGATACGGACATAGCGTATCAGGCTTGCGTGTAATGCATTAAAATGGATGTCAAGAATGATATATATAATTTTAATGTGCTTGTCAATCCTGCACATCAGATCTCTGCTCTCAGATTAGCATTTCAACAGTTTTTAACTATAGTAGGCCTAATGCTTCTTAAATTTAAAACACTGAAATTCTTGCAATTGTTTATTTTGAATTTAATGTTGGACGTAAAGTTGAATAAAATATGAAATTGCGAGGGTCGTTCAGTATATAAGGTACTATCCGCTGCAGTTTTTTTTACTTTTTGAAAACAAAAAAACTGAAGACGTACGTTTTGTACGAAATATCATTTTCAACATCTTTGGAAGATTTCGTAACCATGACATCATTAAAAGTGCTTCCGGTAGACAATAAAGATGGCGAGGGTGCCGCTAATTACTTCCAGCAAGAAACGGCGTGCAGTTATTCGTTGTTTGGTGACTAAGGGAGTTAAACCGACGAAAATTTTCACTGAAATGCTGCCAGAAGTGCAGAGTGAGTCAAAAAAAAATAATCCCCTAGCGATATCGCAATAACTCAGTCAAAATTCAAAACATTGATTTTCTATTTTTAGGGATTGGAGAGGAGATAATTTGCAACAAGTCTGCCAAAATGTCATGCGAAAATATTTCTTATTTCAAAAGTTATGACTATTTTAGAAAAAAGTTTTAAAAATCAAGTTAACCAACGCTGTAAAGCTCGCTCGCCTGGTTACTTTGTCTGTAGCTGGCCTGCACCTGTTTCAGCGTGCTGAGCATGCAAGAATAGACTACTCGAAGTGTCCTCGCCTTCAAATCTTGTCCTCAAAACGTTTTCAGTCCCATTTTCCTCTTGCACAAGATTGGTCATTGTACACGTGTTGAACTTGTTGCGCTAACGAAACCATGCTTCCAGCGCTAAGGCCGCAGTGCAGCACATGAACATGGTCTACTAGGCGACTAGGCCATCGATTTCTCAGGCATATGACGTCAGGAATATGCATTCTAGCACGAGTACAGGGATTAGTTAACATGAAATTCAAGGCAAAAAACATTTTTATGAGCTTAATTTGATTGCATACATAATTTTTTGACTTAAGTACGCTCATTAAATTGATTTTTTTAACTTTTTGCGCGAACATTCATAACTTTTGAACTAATATATATTTCCAAGTGAAATTTAGTGGTCTTGTTGCAAATTATCTCAGCTACAATCCTTGCAAATATGAAACAAAAATATTAATTTTTGACTGAGTTATTGCGATATCGCTAGGGGATTATTTTTTTTGGACTCACTCTGTACATATGATCAGAAGTGCTTTACGCGATCGGTAAGACACCGTTGGTGCGACAAATTTTCCAAAGGTTGAAAAAGTTTAGTCGATGAGAAGCGACCTGGCCGGCAGGTTGTTACAACCAACAATGACATTGCCAACAGAATCGACGCGTTCATTCGATCTGACCATTGTGTTGAGAAATGAAGCGTTAATTAATTAGTTATAGTTAACTTCTATTGTGTACGTGTTCATTCTATGCATGTTGTTGCATGATTTGCATTTTTTGTTTAATTTTTGTGAAAGTAAATAGTATTATCAATAAGTGGACGAAAGTTTCAACACCACTGCGGTACTTTAAATATCTTTATAGTGTACTATAAAGACTTCACGTTTTTAATGTCATGGTTACGAAATTTTTCGAAGATGTTGAAATTTAAATTTCCTACAAAACGTATGTCTTGGATTCTTTTGTTTTCAAAAATAAAAAAAACTGCAGCGGATAGTACCTTATATACTGAACGACCCTCGTATATACGGTAATGAAATTCTATATAGGCCTATTGGTGATTTTGTAGCGCAATCTGTTCAAATCGAGTCGCAATAATGCTTCCTGTTGCTTGCAGTCAACGAGTATCTCGAGAGTTGTCCAAAGCACACCGTGCGAGAATACAGGTATTATTTTTTCTTTTACATTATTGTGCTTGTTCGAAATTACTGCGCATTTTGTATTTATTCCAAACCATTTCGTTCTTTGTTTCATGCTAAATTATTCACTGATAAAAAATATAAAATCAATCAAATCAAAAATGTTTTATTTTTATGATAAAACATTTGCACGTATTATAAGTAACGTGTTTAAAGTACATACGTACAAGTACTGAGCGGGACTCGCTCAGAACGCACTCAAGTGTTGTTGTTATTGTTTGATGCGGATGATTACTCAAGGACGTAGACCTTCAGGATTAAGGACTTTGATACAATAATCTAGGAAGAGTCGACGAAGTAGAACATGGTCAGTATATGGCAGAGGTAGATAAGCACTGATTGAAGCTGTCAGGGCCAGAGAGAGCCTCGAGTGACAATGTGGGTCACATGGAGCTGACAGTTTGTGTGTCCGAGTGTTCCTGTGTGCGTAAGTGTGTGTGTGTGCGTATGTCAGTATGTGTGTGTTATTGCGTGTTTAAGAGGGTGTGTCAGTGTGTGTCAGTATCGGTGTGTGTATGTGGCAGAGGGCGCGTGGAGCACAGAGTCAAACAGCTGACAGCAGTGCTCATGCTTGAGCTCCAGGTGTCGCCGGAGCGCTCCATTCGTGGTGGCCCTCGCTCCGCGCGGCGCGCTGTCGCTCAACTCATTCGACTCGGCAAGTCCGTTCAGGTCTGCCTTCGCACTCTCTCTCTCTCGCCAGCTGTTAACCACTATGTGTGTCACTAGCAGCTGACCATCGTGCCAGATTGTCTGGCACGGCGGTTAGCCGTATCAGATATTCTGGCGCGATAGTTAGAATCCAGTTATTAATCTGGTTGGCGTCAGGAGAAACGTCTGGTTTTGCAATCCCAGCACTCAGGACTGCGGTAATCCTTTCGAACGCTTCTAGACCCTATCCGTATTAAAGCATGAACATTCACATAAATGTACTTAACAAAAAGGCAGCACTTCATGCTGCTATATACATAACAGCGAGGCACTGTGGTGTAGTAGTTACGTCGTCAGACGCGAGTCCCAGAGACCTCGATTCAAGTTTCGACACCGGCAACTATGACCCATGGCGTTACGGGCCCTTCAGCAAGGCTGTTAAACAACAAAAGCCGCTGGCCAGATAATTATTTTGTTATTAGCGTCAAAAAGGGCATCAAACCGTAAATCAAAAAGGGCATCCAATCGTCAAAATTTAGCTCCAGCAGTTCTCATCAGGCCGCTAACCGTCTAACGGCTAGTTGCTCGACCTTGATTTGAAAATGTGCTAATTTGCACATTACTCAAACTGCGGTTTGAGCTAAACTGCAGTTTGAAATTTTTGGGTTGCTCGATAATTTTTCTCAGTTTCAGTGCGAATTAGCAAATGTGCACAAATATTACTGAACTCTGGTCTTTATTAGCATTCCGTAAGGCCCCAATCGTGTTAATGTGTCAAAAGTGGTGAATGTTCAATAATTTCGTGAAAATTTGAATCCTGAAACATAACTGACTTTCTGATATTTTGGCCGTTAAATCGCACTTAATTCGCAGAAATGTGCGAATTGAAAAATTAATTCATAGATTGCTAATTCGCACATTAAATCGAGGTCGAGCAACAGAAAATTTTGTTAATTCGACTAGTCACTAATCTCACGTAAATCGTACTCAAATCGAAGTTGAGCAACTAGCTGTAACCCATGTGAAAGCATGAATATTAACAGAATAAATGACAAAAAGGCAGTTAACTTTTTTTTAGTTAGTAATGCGGAGCACTATAATGCTATTCTTGCTGCAGGCGTGTGAGTTGTTCCTAAAGAACCGCGGCGCCATCTGTCGCTATAACATGCGCCAACTCAAGACGGAGAGCAACACGGCGCTGTACGTGAGCGCCGTGTCGCGACTCTTCTTCAATAGTCTCCTCGAGACCGGGAAGGAGTTCATGAAAGCGTTCCCGCAGCACTTCGGCTGTTTCTCAGGTTTGAGCTTATATCTTAAGTATTTGTTGATTTGTTATTACTTTAAATTCAATTATTATTCTCCTTTTTTTGGGTGATGGGGCAACTTACGGAGCGCTGGGTCTTGAACTAAGTCTTCTCTAGGGCGCTCACACTCCTTGACATTTTGAGGTGCTGGGGCCTGTTTCGCAAAGATTTCCTAACTTTAAGCTACGCTTAATCCTAAATCAGATTTTTTAAATATTAAATCCAAGAGCCGACCACCATGACGACATTATTTAATTTATTGAGCCTGGCACCGTGGGGGTGCGGAGTTTAAAATAGCAAACGCTAAAATTAGCTTAAGATTTTCTTAAGATCTTCTTAAGACTAAAATTTGCCTGAGATGTTTTGAGAAGCAGTCGCCTGGTGTCTCCTTCATTTAATTCATGATGCGCTGCTGGCAGCTGGACGACACTTACGTTAGCATTCACAGTCCAGTGTCGTCGGACATTCATCATAAATTATCAAAATATTAGTAAATTTCACTAGACATAGTTATGAGTTATTTGTTCATAATGTGATATGTGCAAAATTGAGCAAGTTAACAAATAGATTTCAACATGCGTATGAAATAACAAAATTGAATACGTAGACAAAATATATTTTATTATTTATGTATTAATAATATTCATTATTAATGTCTTTATTATTGATTAATTATTTATCTATTTATTGTTTATTTCGTTTCCTTATAGCAGGCTTGTTCAGTAGTTGTCCGCCTCTAACACAGCAGTTTGATGAGTGTGCTGTGTTCCCCTGCTGCAGCGTTCATGATGTGGTCGAAGCAGGAGATGCAATACTTTGTCGGCGTATTTGCGTCACAAGTCTTCGTCGGCAAGTCAAACATTTCCACCGTCGCTGCGTGCGTGTCGGAGGCGCGAGCCTGCTGCGAAAAGGTTGGTGTGAAACATTCTGAGTGTATCACAAGCAGAGCCTGATCTGGGTCTTGAAAAAAAACTTTGAAAAAAAATTGAAAAAAAATTGAATTCGCCAAAAGAATTTTTGTTTCTCCAGACCATACTTTTTGTCGCGAAATTTGTTACTCATTATTTTTTTCCCTTTGGGTGCACTGGAATTTATCAAATTTATCGTTCTGTTCATCACCATAGAGCCAGTAATTGAGCTTCTAGGAATGAAGGATTAATTAAAAATTCACCAAGAGGCTTTCTCCAAATGGAAACAAAATTTGCCATCTGCTCAAAAAAATCTTTTTTAGTTCTTTTGGCAACTTGCAGATCAAGCCCTGATCACAAGACAAACATGTGCTTAGTGTTTACTATTTAGCTGCTCCTAAGCTGCCATCTTTGTCATTATCCTGCATTAATTTATTTCATTTCTACTTAGAGGATGCATCGAGGATACTTAACATGAATATTACACTCGTAATTGCAGATCACAACGTTTATACATATTTAGGTCTAAAATAGTCATCTTGAAGTTATAGAACTGTTTGAATTTGCAAATACCGTACCGTATTCTCATAATTTTTAATTAGATATTTTTTCTCATGCCGATGATGTGCATATAAATATGTCTTGGTTTGTGCAGCTGAGGATTTGTGACATTTGATTGTGACAATTGTGATTTGTGACAATTGTGGCTCTAGGAAGAAAGCCAATGCCGGATTTACAGCGGGGCTCATGGAGCACGTGCCCCGGGCCTCCGCAAACAAGGGTGCTTCCGCAAATGATGCATATGAAATTTCTTGCAGTAGGCTATTGCATTTGAAGCGTAACGCAGCCTGCAGCTACATGTGCAACGCAGCTACAACACAGCGCTGCAGCAGCAAATTTACATTTTTATTTAACGATTAACGCTTATTTGTTGCGTCAAATGAAGCACAATATGGTTGAAATATTACACTAAAACTTACTCATTTTTAATGGGGACCTCCACAGAATTTGTGCCCCGAGCCATTTTTGGTGTAAATCCAGCACTGAAGAAAGCGGTTGGGCTTATTTGTTGATAGTGATGCCTAAATTTAACAGTATAATTCTGTGTCATTTGTCAATCAGCGCCGGCGTTAGGGCCCCCCGCACCCCCGGCCGGGGGAGCCCACAGCTGTGGGGGGGGCCCACTGGGGGGAAAAGTCATGAATTTGACATGGTAATTTTTTGAAAAAGGCATAGTTCAACGTTTCATCATGAATTCTGGGTGGCCCACTTGGGGGTCGTTAGAGGCCCATTTGGTTTGAAGTGGGTTGTGAAAGTGCTCAAGAAGGAACACCATTATGCCGAGCGGGCCCATCAGGATGTTTTTGGGGGGGGGGGCCACCAAACCCAAACGCCGGCCTTGCTATCAAAGCCAAATACAAAGATAGTAAATTGGATGTTTGGCTGCGAAGGTATATATTATGCGCGGTCAATTGACAAGTCTGTTAGTTTTCCTGTACATTTTGTTCAGTTGAGTGACATTGGTCTGGAGCTGAGCTTCACGCTCAACCGGTTGTTTGCCGGCGAGGTGGAGAAGTTGATTCAGCTCGCTGGTGACAACCAAGTGGACGCCATCCGACACAGAGCCGCGGTAAACATTGCACTGCATCGGCGCTTAACTGTCTTTCAACGGCGAATCTGATGTTGAATGTTCGACATTTACTTGACCGTAAGCACACTTATTTGTTATTTTATTACCACAATCACATTGAACTTCACCTTGTATTAAGGAACCCACCTGGCATGTGAAGTAGGCAGAATTTTTTATAAGTAATGGCGTCTCACAAAGCCTACTAAGTCGCAACTAAGGAAGGTGGTCATCAAAGTTTGTACTGCACCTAAGCTCTTAATCAGCTCATCGTAATTAATGTAATATCAATATAACAATAACATGATATATCGTTTATATCTTCTCATTTTTGACTCGTACAGGTTCTCAAGTTAGGAGGAGATTTAAAACAGGGATGCGGCACAGGCTTCCAGACGTTACAAAGTTAAGAAGAGATTTTCAACTGCATTGGTGGGAGTTCCCTTACGACTTACGTCGATCCCTTGCAAGCCTGGGAACAAAGAATTGGCTTGCAGCCCAGAGCTACCCGGGCGAGTCGCAAAAGGCAACTAAAGAAGGGGGAGCGGTTCTTTGCTTGGCAAAGCCGAGGCCTAGGCACGGAACCGGATTGTAATAGGCTTCGTTACTACACCCGGTCAATTGAACTGCAACCCTGCGACTTGCTCACTTCGCATGAGTGCTGGTAATGGACAATGTGTACAGTAGAGAATGATAAAGTGCTTTGAAAATAAGATTAAGTTGTTTTTGAATTGTCATATTGGATATGGTTGTGAGAAATTTGTGACACCCGCTGTATTTGTTTTATTGTTGCCTCTGGATTGATGCAGGATGACCAGTGGAGGCCGGTCAACTATCAGAACAGCGAGTCCGTTCAGAAGTTTGAGGCCGATATGAAGCAGCTTGGACTTGAGGACATCAAGCAGTATACATACGGTATTGTCAACAGAGTCTAGACACTAAAGATATAGTATTTTAAGGTACTAGTTTCTCTAATTATGAGACATATTTTTTGCGATTATAAAATTTGATGTAACAAACGCTATCTATTATTCTGCATTTTAATTTGTAGAACAAATGGAATTTTATGTTCAAATATTGCTTTATCAATCAAAATATTTTTGACCGAAGTCGTACCATCTTAGTTTTAAACATGTCTTTAAAGAATATGAGAAACAGCATCTTATTTTATTTCGCATTTATTACTTCATCACAAATGTTAACAAATATTCATCACAAGAGTCAATTTCACAAAACGAAGTAACAACGTCAAGCTAAAGTAGAAAAATGTACGAAAAGGCACGCGCCTTAGCCTAACCCTAACACATCAATTGCTATAATTCCGACTCAATTTCATGGTAGAATAGTAACAAATGTTATGAATTTACAACTGAAATATGAATACTGTAAAAGAACATGAAGATATGAAAAGAAAATAAAAATAAGTCATGTCGCCGCAACGATTGTAAATATTAAACACTAGTGAGTAAATGAAATCTGGTGATTGCCAGACGACTGCTTCACATATCTGACGGCGAACACGATCCAGTTCACGCGCTCATACGTGTCCTTCTGCGACGACCTGCTCCTGCTCTACATGCCCGACCACCACCACCTCATCGCCACCGCCTTCAAGGACATCTTCGCCTCCCAGATGCAAAACATTCAGAAGTCCGCGGCGTCCGACAAATTCAAGAAAGAGGTAACCGTCGTATCAGTTTTTTTTTGGTATTTATCACATTGATGCGCAGATAAACTACAACCCAATAGTAGCCACTGTGAGTAAAGCAACAATGTTAAAGAAAGGGATGAGTACTTTACTAAGAGGCTGACGTCTATGTCAAGAGTACGGTTTAGTCTTCAGAAATGCGGCGTAGCGTTACGCCTCCTTATAAAACAGGCGTAATCTTACGGATAAGCCTTTGAAACTAGGCGTGGCCTGCAAAGGCGATGAGTTCTCTCGATGGGGAGTGGGGGAGTAGGGGGGGAAGGGGGAGGGAGGGTGCTGTGACAGAAATTTTCTGTCCTTCTTGCCAGTCATTGTCGATTTTATAGCCTAGGCTATGGCTTGTACCAATGCAATCTTTCCGCACACCTAGCTTTACTAAATAATTGAAAAAATTACCTTTTTTTCTATCGCACAGGAAATCTCTATGCCACCACATATAAAAAGAACGCATAGCCCTACTAAATATGTTCACTCATATTTTGGCTCTGCATACCCCTTTCAAATTTGGCGTACAGTTTCTTAAAAAAAAGTTTTAGGTGTTCTACACCTCCTAAACTTAACCCTGTCTATGTCTAAACCTGAACAGTGAACATATTAAGGCGATTTTTGGGGGTTCCTGTTGATCATGCACTAACATGGAAAACTTTTAATTTGTGTGCTATTGCCAGTGTCGAGGCGCTAAATGTAAGATCTTACGCGCGCCTTTAACACAGATAGCTAGCTATCTGTGAAATTTTGCCGTACTAGAGCGTGATCGAAAGGTTCGCCCATATCAATATAGGCCTAAGATATGAAAAGTAATAAAGAAAGTCAAGCAATGATACTAAACTTTGCAACAAAACTTATTATGTTTTATTTGTAGTTTACAGTGTATGTACGAAGCTATTGCAGACAAAATTTATTACTGTGCTTGCCAGGTCTCAAAAGGCTACAGCAAAGGTTTATAGCCCTTGCAAGCATAGATTGCTGGCTTGAATATTTAGTTGGAGCAAGAATTCTGTAAAATTCACCTATCAAAGGATTAACCCCTTACCTACTTATCCCCCCAAGCGGCCTTAAAACCGTAGCCAGCCAAGCAGCTGGATTCGTTACACAGTCATTCAGAGGCTTCTCCTGGTAGCCACCAAAAGCTAAATTTAACATTGCCAAAACCCTTTTGAAATAAATCCGGCAGCGACCGGTATCTACCAAAAGTAAAATTTAACGTTGCCAAAACACTTCAAAATTAATTAAATTGGATGCGTCCCGAGATTTAATTGAAAGTCGCCAAATCCCGTTAAAACTTAATTAACGTTGACAAAACCGTTCAAACTTAATTAACGTTGACAAAACCGTTCAAAATTGTGGTGTAAACGTCATGCCTTTAGATAATAGGCAGGGATTCAAGTGTTAATCTTTATCTCTAAAAGATATTTTAGCAAATCATCCAATTTCCAATCATCTTCTGGCTGTCAAATGGTTTTTGTCCAGGAACAAATAATTTCAACCTACTTTTCAATAAATTGTGTACAGTATATTTGACTTTTTTATCAGAATTATTGGAGTTTTATCAAGTATTTTATATATTATTATTGCTTTGCACTATGTAATTCTACGAAAAACTTTAGGTAGGTATTATTTAACATGATTGTACAAAAATATTTATACAATGACAGTGCAAAATTTTCTGAACTCTGACTTTTCGCGGTAGAAAACCTTTGACTATAAAAATTGACAGTCGATGTATGTATTTGCAGCTGCCGGTGATCAGACACAACACACAGTTCCTCCGCTCGTCACTGCTGCCGCTCATCAGGAAGAAGTTCCTCGCTAGAACTGGCATGACACTCACAGACCTCAACTCGGTCGAGTCTGAACTGAAACGGATCTGAATTCAGATTAGTTTATGATCGTGGCAGATATTACATTCGAGTTGACAATGCCTTAGTATTAGCGGAATGTATTGCTTAATTGTATAATCATCTGCAGTGCCCTTTCTAATAATAATAATAATTAAAATAACAATAATTGTTTTAAAGTTCGTATCGACATCGATGGCCCAGTGGCGTAGCAAGGTTTTTGGGGGCCCTTGTGCAGATCTTCGGTGGTGGGCCCCTGGAAACCCCCTTCGATTTCAAACAAAAAACGCTGGGCGCTTTTGCAATATTTACATATTTCCCAGTTTCGCACGC
>JAQIWG010003655.1:0-17443 GCA_034695025.1 Chamaedrilus cognettii | reverse complement strand
TGTCACGGACGAGGCGCAGACGGCGAGCACGGCGCAGGCGGTCGAGCGCAGGGCGCGGCGGCGCGCATCCACCGTGCCGCCCTTACTGCAACCAAGGATACGGAACATCTATCTTGATTCCATCATCAGCAAGCTAACTTTGAGATTATAGAACTTTATTCACCTCACGATAGAAGCAGCATAATGGTGTATAATGTCAATTTTAAAATATTAAAGATACATGTACTTTGACCATCAGCAATGACCCAACATAAAACTACACAAAGCAATGGTATTACTATAACAATAATTCCTTTAGCCTTTACCCTATATAGCAGTAGGCCATGTAACAAAACGTAGTACATATGATTTAAAACAATGAAATTCAATAAAATAAACTGTCAATTAATGCCTGTTTCATTTTATGGCCTCACGTTTGCTTAAAAATTGCTCAACCTTAGTATGAAACTTGTAGCAATATCGGGCTGTAGAGAGACACTATCTGAAGGCAAGCAGTAACAAGTCGCGGTATAGTGAGGTAGAGAGCTGCATTAGACTCATGTGCAGATAGTAACACCTTCCAGCAGAGTGACACTATATCTGAAGGCAGGGAGTGACACGTAGCAGTAGCAGCGTGTAGTCACTACATGCATGTCTGTACTTGTAAGCAGACAGTGACACCTAACAGCTGAGAGACTATATACCTGAAGGCTGACAGTGACGTCAGTAGCAGTAGCGTGGTGTAGAGATACACTAAACTAGTTGGCAGACAGTCAAATCCACACGTCAGCAGCAGAGACACTCGACCTGAAGGCAGGCAGTGTCACGTAGCAGTATCGCAAGACGGACAGGACGACCACGAGCCAGATGGACACGGTGTGCGCCGTGACGCAGAAGTGGACGTGGAACATAAAGATGCAAATCCATCCCAGACTGTTGCGCTCCTGCCGCACACATTATGTTACTTAGTGGATAGCGCAACTGGCCGAGTATTGTAATGCAATCATTGTTAACAGTTTGTGGAAAGTCCGTTCAAGAAAATTGAATAATTTAGAGCTTGGGTCCAGTAATGGTCAGCAAATTAGAGTTAGAATTGAGTTAGGCTTAGCAATTTTATGAAACTTAGCCCTGGCCTACAGGCAGTGGTTAAAGTTGGCCGGATCGACTCGGATCGCAGATCTGACACCTCACAAAGTTGCCATACATGTATATGCGATCCGCCAGCTCACTCTGTGTCTATTCCTAGAGGAGCGATCCGGTGCGATCCAGCACCTCACTTTTGAAGCGATCGGGCACTTCACCTTGTGGTAAAAACTGAGCCGAATCGTATTTAGGCCTCTGGATAAATGTCTGTCAGCACCCCCCCCCCTCCCCCCGCCCCCGCTCTTGAGTTCGAGAGGGGAAGGAAAGTCATCGTATATGTAAGGAGCATACCGGATCGCACCGGATCGCACTGGGGAGGGGTCCACAAATTATGAGCCATCCGGGGCCTGGATTTTACACTTTAGCCACTGACTACAGGGCCGGGTTACGCTTTTGGCTTAGTTTGCTTCCAGTAATTCGATCTAATATGTGACACCCAAGCGTAGCCTAATCAGATAAATTTGAAATGCATCACACCGCAGCATTACAAAAATCAGCATTTAAGCTGGAAATTGATCCATTTGCTACATAACGGCAGGGTTGCCATTGATTAGACCAAAGCAGAATATTCCCCAGACTCGTGGTATCTCAGCCAAAAATATGCCTAGATTAATTTTTTTAAACAAAAATGTCAATTTCAGGCTCACATTGCGCAACGCATAAATTAGTAAAAAATGTTTCAAGAAATATATATGGCTTGTGCTAAAAGTCAGATTCCTCAATCACTTAAATATTCAAAAATCTAGTGATATAATAGTTATAATGTAACGTTATAATATATCTAGTGATTCAATTATACCCACAGCATTGGCATCAATGGTCACAAGACAAGGGGGGTCATTACATGCTGTATATCGAGGCACGCATGGAGATAACGGGGGCGGGGCTTGGCCCGCGGGCCAAACCAATTACAAACCGTCAACAATTGATCGACAGGGCCATGACCCTTTCATATCCAATCACAATAATTAACAACGATTACCCATAATTCAAGTCAACTTCCGTTTTTGGTATAAAGATCCTTCGTTTTACAGATTTGTGCAGCTAATGCATGGGCATTCTAGGCTTTAGATTTCTGTGACACAAGAGACCTGCTTTGGTCTTTGGCGCTCAGGCCATAATCTATGGCCATAAGAGCGTGTAACATATTTGATGACGAGATGACAGCATTACGGCGACTCAAGCTAATACAGGATTGCAGCATAGTAATCATTATTACCCATTCATCACACATCTCGTCAAAAGAAATTAACTAAAATAGAAAAAGCATTTGTAAAATAATTTTTTTTTCAAACTTAACCGGCGCAAGAAATTAAATTAGATTAAATTCAAGCCAATAAGGCTGTTGTCCACATTTTTGATTGACTTCTAAACTGCTGACAGGGTCAATTGCTGATAAACGGTAAAAGTGCTGATAGTTAATTCGAAGTTTCTTTGTATATCACTACGCAATTGATCATGCAAAAACACTCTTGATCATCTTTATGCCGTTTGCAAATAACAGCCATATATTCTAGTTCACTTGCAGTAGAAGCATTTCAACCGATCTTAAATTATTCTTGCTCGCTTGATTTTAATTACTTGCAGCGCAAAGTAAAAGAGAAAGCAGGGCACACACGCATAATGTCTGAACTCAAGTGCATATCGCAAAGTTTTTAGTTTCATATTTTATATTACTGATTAATTTTATGTCGGCTGATATTGTCACTCGTGCAGTACAGAGCTGACAATGTCATTTTTGTAACCAAGAAGTGCAACATTCCATAGTCTTAAAAATGACAATATATACATTTGCAAAGGCCGGGCAACGTGAGCGCGTTCTGGGTGTGTCGCACTCAGCGCCCGTTGTCCGGAGTTATAAACACGTTTTAGCGAACACTTACTTGCTTATAACCTACACTGTGTATTTGTAATTAAATCTATTTGATTTGATCATGCGATCGTGTAGCACCATAGAACACCTGGGCGATCTCAGCAACTGATCCCAAGTGTAGCGGTAGAGTTTGATCCAAAAATCCAAATCTGCTGTTCGTAACCAACATCCGAAACTGAACTACAATCGAAGTTTTGATAGCATGATTATAGCGTACATGTACTCGGCGATTCTGGAAAACGGGAACCAGTGGAATGAGCATGACTCAGCCAATAGCCAATCGATTTACATGAAAGTTTTAACGCCGTAGGCCTATGGTATTGTGCCGCTGCTCGTCAAATATTTATCTTCATGTCCTTACAGTTTGCTTTTAACCATAACGTCATGGATGAGTGAGCAAAGCTTGACCAGCGCGTCGTTGACGCGTCAGTCAAACAATGGCGTGGTCTTCGTGCGTGTGTGTGTTGCAGCTAATGTTGGAGTTGAACACAAACTATGAATTCATTATAATCGCAAAATTCTCAGGTATTATTCCTTCAAGTTGCATGTAAATCGATTGGCAATTGGTTGAGTTATAACTATCATTCTACACATTCCCATTTTTACGAATCACTGCGTAGTATAATTATTTTGCAGGCTTACATGTACACATATATATATTTCGGTCAGCAGTATGTTGGTCAATGGTCGAATCGGCGTAGGTAGCTAGCTATACCTGCACGTTAAAGCGTCGGGGAGTAACCCCCACTCTAGTGTCTGCGGCAATCAATTAGAGGCACTATTGATCAATTTACGTGTATTTATTTGCTTTGATGACTAGGTATAACCGCACTAAAAACTAGAATCAACATGTGCCGTCGGCACAAAAATCTCCAATGGATTTTTAATGGCTTTGTCAATTCATGCCGTCTGAAATTGGGTTTTTGCTTTGTGGATTAAATAAACGGATAATAATAATAATGGTTTCTCGTCCGTCATAGTCTGGTGACTATATCGGGAACGCCCCTGGTGACCATATCGGGGACGGAGGCCTATTCAGTTGGCTTTCACTGCGTGCTGCACACGTAAGCGGCGCTGTCTCTGTTACCAAACGGCTATTGTCGAGTAGCTATTTATTAAATTGTACTACTTAGTTTCAACTTGAGTTAATAGATACAACAGAACGCAACGCCTTAAAGCAGGTTTATTGGGCGTCTCCCTTAGCTCACGGTGCTCGGCCCTTTTATATCAGTGTCCAAGGCCGATGCCTAGACTACAAGAACTCACATTGACATTCCAACATTAATCCAGATTCCACTCAATGGCATGAGCTCGACAGCACATTAAGTTGATGCATGAACGGTAATAAAACAGAATGTCACAGAACGTCAGTTTAGCAATTTAGCGATGAAACTTAGTATTAGAGGTAGAGGACTAAATAAATTAGCACAGATGCAAAGTTTCAATTCCTTTCGTACAAAGTCATTAAGCATGGAAGCTAGCTGTCCCCGCTGGTATCTACATGTCCTGAAAACTCAGTTCCTAGACGAATAGGTACCAGCATGTTGACAACATGCCTACACGAGAAATGGATTTAAGCTGAAGAGAATCTCAACATAGGTACAAATATAGACAGGTAATAAATAAGCTGTGTCGGCTACTTCCTACTGCAACATATCCTCGCCGCCCGAAAAGCGTCACGCCCCGGTGACGCTTCCTACTGCAACATCTCACTGATAAAGGTGATTAAGGACGTGGCATGGCAGAAATTACGTGGAACGGGACATAGCGTTCCTTTCCATTACGCATTTTTTGCAATGCAATTTTGCATGCAATTTTGCATGCAATTTTGCATGCAATTTTGCATGCAATTTTGCATGCAATTTTGCATGAAATTTTGCATGCAATTTTCTTCGATTTCCTTAATTGGGTTTTACGCATGGCTAGTTCCTTAACTGGGTTTCATGCACGGCTTGCACGAAACCCAGTTCAGGACATTTTACATTGTAATTTTCTTGACATGGTTGCATTCAAAATGGTTGAATCTGGCATGACATAGCCCGAAAAAAATAAAAAGAACTTGTGAACTAACATTTCGCAAATTTAGCTAAAATTTGCTGTAGATTCCGTCTAAACTGCTAGGCGTGGGGTCAAGTTGGCCAAGTAGTCAGTAGTCACCAATAAAATTGGCCGAAGTGGTTGCTAATATGGCCGTCCTGGAACTCAAACTGAAAATCCATGTGACCGCAAGAAGAGGAGATATTATGCGGGGATCCGTCAGATGTGCCACGTGTCAGCTGAAAAAAATTCCCCGAACAAAGTTGGAAAAAAATTGTTATTTACAAGTTGCAATGCTATTTTTCACAAAAATGAGCTGAAGCTGATTGCTGATAGCCAATTATATAAGATATAATTTGGTTAAAATTATTTGTATGGAATATTTATCTGTCGGAAGATATGTCGGCATGCAGCGGTTTTGGTGAAGATTTAAAACTCACGCCCCAAATTCAATGAGCCTAGTAAGAGCCGAGTAAGCTGCTGCGTGCTTGACAAGAAAGCAAACTCAATTCGTGTGAATTCCTATGTCGGAGAATAATTTTAAAATAGACTATAAAGAAAACCGCACAAACAAATCAGTTAGCCTAGAGAGGATATAGGATTTTGGGGGTTCGACCCCCCCCCCCAGTTAAATGACCCAATTCTCCAGTTAAAAAATTTAAACGAACTACGGATCGGTGTTTAACCCCCCCGTTGAAAAAAACACTCTAAAAGCTGAAAAAGTGTTAAAAAAGGTATGAAAAAATAAATAAATACATTTGCTTTGACACAGTAAGTTAGAGAAGAAACGTTCTATACATACAAAATATACTTTGATTCAATAATTCATAAGTAAAAGCTCTGGTTGAACTAGAAAGAAACAGGTGAGGGGTCGATTTTGTCCCGCCACGTTCATGGAAATTAATTTGGACACAGCAAGTTAGAGGGCAACGGAAAGCATTTATTCTGACATAGTAAGTTTTAGAAAAATGTCTATCCCCGCTCCTCCCGCCCCACTTACGAATTCTGGAGGAAAATAATTAAAACCCGTCCCTCCAGTTAAATTTGATCACATTTAACCATCATGTAAAAATTACTGCGCAATTTTGCTTTTAAGATTAGCACTACAAACGGTCACGACGGCTTGTTGACTTCAATCGCTTCAATCTTTGAACTTCCATCGAAACCACTTCGTGCAGCATACGCGTAGGGCCGTTTTTTCGGACACGGACTTAATAGTGGTTCAAGATTTAGACTTTTTGCAAAACGGTGGGTTAGAGAAAGGTGGGTTTCTCCGTGTTAGAGAAACCAGCCCTTAATGAAGAAGTTAAGCTATGGGCAAATTGATTAGGCCCTGACCTACTTCAAATATTTAGTTTTCATGTGGAATGCGCCATTGAAAACCGTCGCGGTTATGGTTTTAGCGGCTCATTATAAAACATTAGTTGTCTGCGGACGATCGCCATTCGCCTTGAGTGCGCCTACAAAAACGACAACAAAAGCAACATCGGAGTTGGCATACGAAGAGCTTGACAGCAGTTTGATGCAAACGATCCGGCATTCTAGAACAAATAATGGCTGCGGTTCGCGGCGAGATCAGCGATGTAGAATGCTCGATATGCAAAGAAGTTTTCACGCAGCCTAAACGCCTGCCGTGCAGATGCACGTTCTGCCTCGAGTGCCTGGAGAATTTCGGAAAAGGCGAGCGACCAGGAGACGAAATGGCCTGCCCGCTGTGCTACCGGAAATTTTCAATACCATCCGGAGGATTTGAGGAACTGCCAATCAACCAATTTGCGGAGGATATCAGAAAAAATCACGACATCGTGCAGTGGGCTCGGCCAAACTGCGTAAAACGCAAAGACGGAACAGCCACCTGTTACTGCAGAACGTGCAGGCATGCTATGTGTGATTCGTGCAGAGAGCCTCACGCAGGGGTCAGGTTTAATCAAATACACGAGATGATATCACTGGGTCCCAAAGAATATTTCACGCATACGACGGCTCGCAAAATTTACTGCGAAAACGACGAACATGATGAAGAACTGGCAAAGTTATACTGCCTGGACTGCAACGTGGCCCATTGCGCCTTAGATCAATTGGAGCACAAAGATCACAACGTGCAGAATCTGTCAAGTTCGTCGACTAATTTTTGTGAGAAACTGGCTGAAGGTCTGCAGAACCTCGACCAATGTTTGGCATCTAATGCCAGAGAGATAAAGCTTCTCAGTGAACATAAATCGGATTTGTTAACGCAGATTCCGACAATCGAGCGATCTATAAATGAAAGAGTCGAGAAACTAAAGCGTCTCGTTGACGCAGAGGGCGGTCGTCTCATTGCAAAGCTTCACGAGCTGAAAGATGAAAGACAGAAAGAAATCAAGAATCGCGATGATGATATAGACAAGCAGTGTGAAATACTGAAAAGTTTTAAAACTTTTGTTGAGAACCTCAGAGAACATGGATCAGCCTATGACAGATCGCGAAACGCTCGCGTTGTACTAGGTCGCATTGGAGAACTAGAAAAGTCTCAGGAAGAATTTAGCAAAAATAGCCTAAGTCGAGTTCATGTCCTATACAAGCCAGCAGACACCGCCATGTACCGCATTGAAAACGGCCTGACACTGTTGATTGGAGAGACTTCAGTCGTCGGTGAGCTCGGCGTGACTTTGACAGTTTTTTAGCTTATTTGTTCGTTACTTATTTTTAATTTTCATAGGCCTATTACACCAATAGGCCTATGAAAATTAAAAGTGATTTTATGAGAATGCATTTTAGGTCGTGTAGAATGTTTATATTGTATATATAGTAGTGCAAGATTTATCTTGATTTTAACATCCAACTACTGTATGGGACTCTAGGTGATTTTTTATGTGACATTTTATTAGTAATTAATTTAGTATAACTGTTAATTTTTATATTTTTGCTTCGCTATTCAAGATATCCTTAAAATGTTAAATGTCAAACAGTTCACGACATTAAAAGAACATTATAATTTCCATATCTGTTGTCGTGTAGACTTTTAATCGAAAACTCACCTAGTGCCAGCTAAATGTTGAATTAGTTTCTAAACAATCATGGTTATGGTTTTTCTTCAGTCTCCCTGTCAGCTAGATGCAGGCCTAAAGTGAATCGGTTCTTTTTGTGTCTGGAATACCAGCAGCGTGTGCTATTGTGTAATGATCAGGCGACGATTCCGGATCTTCAGCGAGGGCACAATCTGGCAATTGGCGGTCAAGTCTGGCTGATAGTCAAGTAAACATTCCTAGCGCCAATATCAGCCTGCAGTCCGAGAAGTCCGAAAACTCCAACCAGGAAGTTGAGGAGCATAGGAAGACGATACTTCAGGTATTAATGGTTTATGAGAGATATGCATAGCCAATCTAGTATCAGTAGTATACTAACTACATGTAGGTGTCAAAATTATTACATTGATTCCGTTCCTTTGTGCTATTGCACATTTCGCAACTTGACGCTGCCTGGAAAATTGAACAAGTGTGCATGTATAAAGCGTTGAATCCATTGAAACTATGCTTAATTATATAAAGTTGCAAGAGTATGTGTACATCTATCTGAAAAATCGTCCAGAAGCAGATCAGTCAATTTTCTCTGGTCAGTATTTATTAATGTAAACAACATCGCATAGAGTCATTTTAGTAAACTGGGCGCTACATACAGAAATTGATATTAGTATAAACCTTGCTGCATGTAAATTGTTCATAGTGCGGTTTTGCATTTTTTATAAGTCTTTGTCAACGCGGTGTACGAATTTCACGAACATAATACTTTAATAATAAAATCGCTATTTGACATGTAGTGGCAATATATTATTATTAAACATAATACTGTTGAAGCGCCGTAAGCTTTCATTTATTGTATCCCGTTTGCTTACGTGTAGTAGAATTAGGTTGAACTTAACAGTTGCAGACGGACAAGGTATCTCTGACACGCATAAATACGGAAATGGAGAAGAAGCTGTTAAAGATGCAGAACGAGACGCAACGCAGAGATGTAGAAATACTGCAGCTAAAAACAGAGATAGAAAGACTCAATGAGCACCTAAGAATTGCTAAGCAAGAAGCAGTAAATCTTAGCGATGAACTAACGGACACGAAACACCAAGTAGCGAGTCTAAGTGAGCAGCTGCAGAGGACGGACCAAGAGTTGATACGATTAACTGACTCATTGAGTGAATCAGAAAGCACGAAGAAAAAACTTCGAAATAAACTGCAGGATGCAGATAAAACGAACCACGAGTTGAACGTGAGAATTCTAGAAGTGGAAAAGGAAGTGGAACGTGTGACAAAACAACTGGGCGACGCCAATGAGCAGAACACAAGCCAAACAAAACAACTGCTAAACGCCAACGAACAAAACGAACATCAAGTCAGACAACTATTAAGATTAGGCGAAGAGATACAAAGCCTGAGGCAGCAGCTGATCAACGCAAGTGCATAAAACATTCGTCTCGGGACACAAGGCCGTGAGTCGCCTACACTTTCAGATTACGTGCACCTTTATCTGTTTCGGTCCATTAACCTATTTGTTTAACTTCTCTCTTTTTGCTTGCGCTGTTGTATAAGAGACAGGCACTTCTCTATATCTGGCCCCCGCCCCAGCGCCAAAACAATTGTGTAGCCTTTTAGAAATATGTTGGGGCGTTTAAAAAATAAGAAAATAATTACACTTCCAACAGCAACTTCCTTGAAAGTAGAAGAGGTAGGCATGAAAAATATGTTGATTCCGTAATACAATTATTGGTAATCTGATATTATATATCTGAAATCCGACCGAATAGCGAAACTTGTCTCTGCATCTCGAACCAGTTTTTCTTTTTCCTTTTTCTGCTTCTTTTTCTACTCCATCTTCGCAAGCAGAAAGTCTAACATTTTGTGATATCTTTATAGTCTTCTCTTTCTTACCATTCTTCTCTATACAGCAGTGGTTTTCACACTTTCTTGCATGGCGACCCACTAAAAGGGTATAGGCCTACAACGTATGGCATCCACCATGATGATAACCGTGAAAAAACTAATTATTTCGGGGTGATCTAAAACAACAGAACAGGTAAAAATGAGCTCAGCGTTGTAATTGCGAGGGAAATGTTCGCTGCAAGATGTTGATTTCAACGAATAGGCTCAATTCTGCGCTACTTTCGGCAGCAGTCATCAGCGTCTGCTTTGAAGTGTACAGAAAAATATTATGTCACGGCAACCTTTGCGACCCGTCTGGAAGGTTCTCGCGAACTATTTGTGGGTCGCGACGCACAGTTTGAAAACTACAGCTTTAGAGCACATTCTAATAGCAATTACTTGTCAAAAGTCACTGATTAAAAATGGTTATAGTTGACCTGATTTCAAATCAATTTGAAGAGCAATTATAATGATTTCGTGAATCTAGCAACAGACATGTATTGCCCTCTCTGTTCAGTGTACATGTACGTCGAATTTCAAAGCCGCAACTTAATACATGCAGGAATATTACTCTTTCTCCATTTTTACAACACCGACGACATTTTGGAGTCCAATATCTGCACTACATGTAGCTGCGTTAGCGTATAGCCTTATTCATTAATTTGTGGCCGACGATTTCGTCAATTTTGTAAGCAACGATCTCAAATTTAAAGATAATTTTAAAGTTCCAATGCCTGCTTCACTGTGCAAATCGTCTTCGGAGGGGCCATTTGACCCGCGAAATGCTTTCAAGCGGTCCCCGAGCGCGGTACATGATGTCGAAACACTCTTGAAGCATGATTCGTTACATAAACGTAACCTATAAAAATATAGAACTTTATTTATCTCACGACAGAAGAAACATAATACTACACAATTCAAAAAATAAAAATTAAATAAACGGTTGCAGCGTATACCATATTACACAACTATCGATGATGCGACAAGCATGCATGAAAAGTATTATAATTTTACGAGTCATCCATATTGTTGAAAAAGGAATTTATAATATTATGTGTTCAAGAGCCTGCATGCACAACTAATTTTTCAATCAAAAGATTATGCTTTTTTAATACATAACCGAATTCTTGCATGCCACACGTACCAATACATATATCCACCACAGATCCACAGCAACGTACAGAGTGTACGTACAATACAGTGTAGTCATAGCCTGCTACAAATTAATATCGACGATTGCAAATTTAACATAGTGAACATTTATAGCGTCAATAAATTAAATGTAACTTTATGATCGATTAAATTTAGTTTATTACATAGCCAGGATTTAAAAATTGATCTGGCCCCCGAAGCAGTTTTAGAATTTTTGTTGCCCCTTATGAAATTTAATTAAATACCCCAGGCTTGTATTAGGACGTTCCAGCAATTCACAATTTGCTTTGTGTTTCATAGATGGTCAAGACGTCTGAGTGGTCTGTCATTTAGAGCAATGTGCGGGAGAGGGCGCTGATGCGGTAGGGCCCGGAGGACGCGCTGTTGAGCAAAACTTCTGGGATATCGATATCTTCTAAGAGGCGAAGAACTTTGCAGAATGACAATCTCATTAGCGTGCATGGACGCGTGACTCGGTAGTCTTTATTAGGACAATTTCGGTTAATAGCCTCTTTGTGATTGCACTGTACCTGAAATTCGAGGCAGCCACAACGTCGACAACAGCAACCAATCAGAAATTGCGATTGCGCCATGTCGCGGCGTCTAGCTGGTGCTCCTGTATGGGTCGGGGTGCAACGTGTAACTGAATGCACGGCAGAGTGTTGTAACATTACTTGTATCTTGAGTGAGCGTCAGATTTAGCGGTTTGTTGTATCTTTCATGCGGAAGCTCTTGTGGATGGACCCGGGAATAGACCTAGCGGCGACTGAGCCCGCGACTGATGGGAGGGACTGTCGTAAGTTTCGGGGAGGCTTACCGGGAACTGTGTCACGGGGAGGGAGGTTAGTAACTGGGGTTGTGACTCCATGTTTGTGTAGCCTAATGACGTTACTAGTCGTTAGGCCTCTATTTATTATTGATGATGTCAGATTGTTTCATAGAAATCATAGTTCCGATGCGTACTTAGCCTATTTATTTATTTATTTATTAAATATTGAGTTATTTAATATCGGACTCCTGTTCATTAAATATAGAGGAAAAGTATATTAAAATCCAGGGGCCTCATTTGCGTACATTTCTTAAGATTTTCTTAAATTTTATCCTACATCAAATTCAAAACAAATAAAATCCAGTCTCCGACCGCTGTGACGTCCCCATTCGGTTTGCGCGCGACTGTGCGGAGTTTTAAATAAAAAAGATAAGATTCTCCTAAAAAATCTCTTAAGACAATCTTAAGACTAAGATTGTCATAAGATCACTTTCTGAATGAGGCTGAAAACGCAATGCCAATGCCGAAAACGAACGAAGGCGACATCCGTGTGCCCCATGTTGGGCGCCCACTCCCGGCAGGCGTAGAATTTCTGCTGTTAGCATTTTGTCGTTGAGGGCGGAGTTGGTTCGCGTTTTGGAGGGCCGACGGGTGCGTGACGTCACGACTCGGAGCGCAACTCGGCGCCGGAGCGCCGTTCTTCGCAGTAGGAGGAGCGAGCAGAGCGTTTCTACTGGGCGCTCCTCTCCTATTATTATCCGGTATTGGAGCGTCAGTGTTCGTTTTGAAAAACCACTCACGCACCGTTATGCCCTCCGGAAGTAGCGAAACGTCGCAGAGTTTAGCGCTGTCCTCGCTCGGGATGCACACTCGGAATGCGCCTGATGCCGTGCTATTGTGATCCGCAGCTACTCTGTTCTTGGACATTTGGTCGAATGTATTGTTAGTACGCGGACCTTCATTTCTTTTTGAATAAATTCTTTCAACGATTCTGTATCGATGGGAGTATCGACGTTGCTGATACAGTATACGGATTTGGCAATTTTTGGCGGAGCAGCCCTTATTCCGTCGTATCTCATTGTTGACCTCCCGACAATTTTCGCAGTGCGAATTGCCACGATCGTTGACGAACAATTAGTATCGGTTGTAGGCCCATGTCTAATTATTGACGTGGATTATTACATTTCAAGGCCAACTAAGTCTGTTAGAGGTTGTGTTGAATGATCTTACATGTAATTCTCACGTATCTATTTGTTTCACTTCAATAAACGAAAAGTCAGCGTTGACATTAACTTGAGTGGGTCTGTATTTGAGGATAGGCCCAATTCAATTTTTTTTTTTAATTGCAATATTGAATTTAGTATCATATGAAGTTTTGGCTACTACTACAATGTAGATGATTTAAATATCCTAGTCGTCAAATGTCATATCGAGAGAGAGCACCAACGCTTTGATCAAAGCCAGGGGATTTAAACCTGCGTTTCGCAGAACACTAGTGTTTCGCGATGAGTAGTCAAGTCTTCCGTCAGCCAGCAGAGGGAAATGCTAATTTTGACTAGAAAATTAGTTTTAGCGACTCGCTTATAATTTGCCTGACGTTGGCCCCGCAACGCAATTTATAATAACGAGAACTAGTTTTTATAGTGACTCAGGAGTCAAGGCCTGTATAGTCACTGTGACATAGTCGCATAGGCTAGCTCCTATAGTTCTTGCCCGCATAGACCACATGGCTATAGACAAGGGCTTCGTGGTTTGAAATTTTCGTCGGAAATGGAAAAATATCTAGAGGATTTAGTTGTAACATAGTAAGTTTTTTGCAAGTGAAGTTAAAAAACACCCCAAATGATAAAATTCTTCAGAAATTATGGACCAAAGCATCGATTTTAACATTAAGCTCGATTCCCCGTCGCAAGTTCTGCCACAGGTTGAAAACTAAATCTCTCCTTAGAAATAAAGTTCTATGAAAGTTGAAAAAAGGAAGCCTATACATGCACATGTAGCGGCCCTGATAGGCCACGTAACGGTGCGCGATCCCTTTCGGAATGTTAGAACAATCGTCGTCACCAAGCCATTGCGCCGCTGCGGCGTATCGTGACTTGATCTCTCGACTTCTATGAAAAAAAGTATCTCTAAAAAAACTAATAAAGAAATTGATTCCTTTCTTTAAAAATCTTCAAATTTATTTTTTAAAGTATTCCAGAAACTATTGAGATAAATTAAACTTTTGACAGTGTTTTCAACATTTAAAATCGAACGTGTGTCCGAAGTTGACCACTTAACCGCTATGGCTCTAACCACTGCTGGCTTCATCTTTGAATCCAAAGCTACAATACGTAGGCCTACTCGTAGTTGGTTCCCCGCTCATTTAAAACTCTGACTTCATATAAAAACCTTATCAAGAGAAATATAAGGATAAAAAGCACGCTTGCGAACCATTATGAAGAATTTAATTGTGATACACCCTCCCCCTGAAGTATAGGAGAATAATATTTAGAGGATTTCTTTATAAAACGGGTATTTTGTTCAATTTTTGAATGAGAGAGCGCGCAAAATGTCTTTAAACGTTCGGGAACTTGAGCGAAATCTACGAAATCGTGACGAAGTTCCCAATTGTTGTTATAGGCTAATTTGAACAGAGAATTTTATAAAGGAAATTGAAAATTTCTTTGGCGGGACCGGTATTAAGGCCTCCCATACCCCCCGGCCGGAAAGGCCCATGGCTCTGTACGGACTAACTGGGGGCAGAAGCATTAAATTTGACGTAGCCATTTTGTTAAAAGTACTGTTTTGATGTTTGGTCTTGACCTCTGGAGGGGTCCACTGGGAAGTTTCTCGGGCCTGTTGTCATTTTTAGCGCTGTAATAGTTGTGGAAGAAAATATCCGTCAGCACACGCCCCCCCTCCACCTCCGGTCGACGGTTGATCATGGCGGGAAAAAGCTTGGTCAGCGACAAAGTTCTTGGGGGGGTCCAAAATGGTCATTTCGGGGGGGGGCAGAGTACCCAAACGCCGGCCCAGTTTCTATGAAGTTCTGATCTAGACCACCAGATTGCAAGCGCAGGTTAGCGCATATGGGAACGCGCGGCTATAGTCTATCTAAACCTGTCATCTACTGTATGACTATAAGCTGTTTTGTTTGTTTTTATAGTTTAGTGTGTAGCACACAAGGGCTGTATGCAGTCCGGTTCTGTGCAAACGTGCCAACATAGAATAGCTCGCTCTTTTCTTTAGTCGCCCTCTACGACAAGCCCGGGGAGCTGTGGGCTGCAAGCCAATTCTTTGTTTCCCGGCCTGCAGGGGATATCCATAAGCAAGAATTTCCGTGTGTGTGTGTGTGTGTGTGTGCGTGAGCGTGCGTGCGTGCTTTTAGCACAGTTTGAGCTGTCAGTGCTGAACCCTCAGAAACTCAATTATATATGTAGGCTATTTTATTTCAAGCACTGAGCACAAATAACAAATCGTGTACTTAAATAATAAGTAATCGTGTACGAGTCAGGGGTGTAGCGTGCGGGGTGGGGGGCATGGAGAATCCACTAGCTATACACCTGAGTATCGTAAATAACCGATTTAAAAGTATCATCAATTACGGCAAACTAAAAGCCCCCTCGAACGCTACTCATATCTAAAGTGCCGTCTCCGGTCAAAGACTAAATCCACATGCGCTATTGAACTATTGACTGAGACCATGGAGGCTAGGCCTACCGATAGCCTACTGACAACACGCATAGATAGATAAAGCGTCGCCTACGATTATGATAGAACAATGACAGTTTATCGCGATTGTTTGCGTAGCGTAGCGAGTCTGGCAAAGCGATCATGTCCATATCGTGACAAAACTTACGGCGGGGGGGGGGGATTACCGTGTTAGGTGTCGTAGTTTGCATGTCGAAGAGGCAGATCCGCTGCTCCTGTTATTTGCAGCTTACATGCAGTTTACAGGGCATCCGTTAACTGGCGTCGCGGCGTCTATGACCAAAACCCCTACAGGCCGGGGAACAAAGAATTGGCCTGCAGCCCAAGCTCCCCGGGCTTGTCGTAAAAGGCGACTAAAGAAAAGGGGGCGCGGTTCTGTGGTAGCTCCCTTGCACAGAACCGGACTGTATCACACACCATAGCACATAAGGGCACACAGGCCCTTCTGCGTTACACACGGTCCCTATGATACAAAGTACACAGCCTAATATTCTTGATTGGTACAGTGGCGCACATGTCGGCCTGCATCGTAACGAGCTTGAAATGCAGGCGAAATACGAGTACGAGCAAAAGTAAGCACAAGTATAAAGTCAAATTCGTTTAGGGTAAGCATAGGCGCAACTTCCTACGGTGACGGTGGTGATTTGTCACCACCACTTTTTTTAAAGTGGTGATAATCACCACGACTGTTTGAAACTGACCTGGCAAAAAGCTAACAACCTTAGTATGGCAGAAGTGTCAATTACCAATCTACAGCAGCTGATCGATGTTGCCCAGCCGTCTGTGCTAAAATTTCTTGTGAATATCATGTTTTTTGTGGATATGTGGATCTACTGTAAATGCAAAATTTTCTTGTCAATTTGAACTTTCTTTTGGAAGTTAACTTTTTTGTGGATGTCCTGTTTTTGTTGACGTTTTGTTTTTCATTGCATGTGGTCTCTTGCGAGTTTGAACTCTGCTTGTAGAAGTGACTTTGTTGTGGATGTCATATTTTTTGTGAATGTTTTTTGCTTTCTTACTTGTTGCTCTGAACTTTTTTTGCATATTTGAACTTTTTTGAAAAAATCAACTTTTCTCCTGCATTATTGTTTTTGGGGATGCGTTGTTTTCTGTTTGATGTAAACTTTTCTGGTGGATTTTAATATTTTTTAAGGTAAACTATTTTTGAGAATGTTTGGTTTTCTTGTGAAAATGAACTTTTCTTCTAAGTTTAAACTTTTCTTGTGGAAAGAACGTTTTTCGTGTATGTCCTGTTTTTAGTGGATGTGTGGATGCCAATGAATATTGAAATATCAACAGAAATTCTACACATAATCTGTCGATGAGCTGGACAACTGCTCAATTAAAGTTTAATCTGTCATTTTAATACGATTAGAATACTATCGCAAGCTAAACACTATTAATAGTTATTAGGTGCTTCAAACAATATTCTGTAAGGCTTTGCCAGTTTGTCACCACCACTTTTCAGTTCAAAGTTACGCCACTGGGCGTAGCATGTAAGTCTATTTTTAGACAGGGTGCGCCAAAGTAACAGACACTGTAGATATTTTCGTGTATAACTGCTACCATTGATTTCCGAAGAAAACCAAATTTAGTCTTCATAAATAGATATCTACTATGGTAAAATTTCTGGCAAATATGGTATAATTCTATTAAGCAGTTCCAAAGTTTTATATTCGATATTTAGTGTAAAAATGGGATAATTATAATGGATTTTACAAACATTCATCTACTGCTTAAAAATGCTAATGTTTGACCATAGATTTTTCATGAATTTTTCATGAACAGATTCTTCATGACTAACGCTATTTATTTTCTAATTTTGAAGTCATTCATCTATTGCTAAATAATGCAAATGTTTGGCCATGGCTCATGATACATGTATGTCTAATTTTGTCGAACAGA
>JAQIWG010003654.1:0-17445 GCA_034695025.1 Chamaedrilus cognettii | reverse complement strand
ATTGCACTTTTAACGCACCAAGAATATGTCCTGCAAACGGAGATGGAAAAACATCGTTTGCTTGAATCGTAGGTGCGTCTAGAAAAGGATGGTGCGTCTAGAAAAGGAAAAGGTCTAGAAAAGTTGTTAAATGAACTTAGGTTTTTTATGGATAGGCAGAGTAAAAGCTACTAAGGGGATTATATTTAGGCCTGGGCCTACTCGCGTGTAGAACCGACATGATAGTAGCTATTTGCTAAATCTGTGTGGACTGTTGCGTAGATGGCTGTAGGCCTATACATGCAGCGAAGACACATATTTGAGCACACAGTTATGACAGTTAACAAACGGTAGCGGATTGATCTTTGAGTTCAGTTGCGGATATAGGCACAACATGAATCCCACAAGAATGCCCCGTTGCGTCTTTGCGTAACAAGAACTGTGAGGCACACACGCGTGTAAATTACACGTAGCTGTCCGAGATTAAAGCATCGAAGATGCGCCTAATGAATTCACGGTCTAAAACAAAGCTTGTGCCTTTCGCGCCCCTCTCCGCCAGCATGCGCGGTGAAGTGTGTCGTAAAGACGCTCGCTACTTTCGCCCATGTCATCTGAGGTTAGGCTATACGCTGTTGAGCAAGCCGCTTAACGACAGCGCAGCAGCAGCCCGACACCGATAATAAACCAGCGCTGAGCCAGCTCGATTGTTTAATTAACGACCTTTCAACGGATCGGCCGTGTGTTTGCTCTACTGTTCATGTTCCGTTTCGCGTATAGGCCCTAGTGAAGCGTTAATAAATTGATTCTCGATACACCATTCGTTAAATTACACTCGAAGTCCTCAACCAAGCGCGCATTATATAAGTTGTTCTCAGACTTATTCTTTCATTCTTTCTTTCTTAGTCTTTGATTTCGCATATTGAGGTTTTTGAACTTAATTCTACTCTTGGATTCCCGCACCTACAATTCAAGCAAAACAATGTTGTTTTTTCATCTCCGTTTGCATGAAATATTACAAGCGCAGTTGACATACACACATGCATACATTCATCATAGCTGCTGCTTTGATGAATAAAACAACGGCGTGCAAAGAAACTGATACGTTGATATTGCGGAAAAGTTGAAAAGAAAAGTAAATCAACTACCAGTCCAGTGTCCAGTACTAGGTTATTAAGGCCGCTGGGGGCGGCCTAAACTTACTCGTCCCAGAATCTGCCTAGTGTCCATGAAGTTCAATATCGATAAAAGCTTTAGACAAAGCGAGGAAAGTTCAATAATCATATGAAATCATCTATTTATATTCTATTGAATCGTGAAAGACGTACATTGTGCAGCTGTATACCCAATCGGGTTCTAAAGCGGGTCGCCTGAGCGATGCATAGCGTATCGTCTACGCTTCAAATATTCTCTAACAGCCGAATGAGTGTCATTGCAGGTTGACCCCTCCAAATACATTGACCACACGCGCCACTCGTTCAGGGCGCCCAATATATCAAGCCCTATCAGTGACGGACAGTTGGCAGCATGGCCAGCGCGCTAGCGCATCTGTTGAGGTCTCCGACATTAAAACCGGTTGTCCCTTGACTCAATTCAAACGAAAGAGAGAACAAATTTGATAATTGTTTTACATTAAAACGCAGTCGTTATATTTTGCATATTGAGGTTCTTGATCTTAATTCTCCCCTTAGACAATCCGATATCTTTTTTCGATAAATACATGCATGTCGTTTTATCGAAAACACATATCCCGAGAATTTTTTCCAGTCCTCCTGCCCCTCCCCCCTCAAAAAATAAATTTTGTGCAAAACTCTGACCTCCTTTTTGTCACCTTATCGGCGGTCCGTTTTAACGACGAGTCGCTTGAACATGGATCCAATCAGCGGATAGATATCATTTAGCGTTATCGCGACCACGAATGAAAGGTAGTCGCTGATTGGCTCGTCTGGTCGTTCAGAAAAGTGGACCGCGCGGTCATCGACGTTATGTAAAACTGGCATAATGAGACCGGTTATAAAAATCGATGCGGAGCCGTGAAGTGTCCATAGAATGGTCGGTGATACGAACAGTACTGGGCAGCAAAGTGATTTAGCTGCTATAGATCAGCTGTTGTGGAAGCTAGGCCTTGTATTCATTGAAACAAAGCAAACGTATAAGCAATCTTTAGCGCGAGCCTCTACAAACAGATGCGAAATGATTACTGATAAAAAACGATCGTGGAGTTAATTTGACCGAATTACAGTAAGGCGTTTTGCTCTCTTGAACTGTGTCACTGTACACACCATGTCGAATACTGTAGAATAGGGCCTAGTCATGAAGACCGTTATGTATCATGCAAAGTAACGTCGACTATCACAGAAGAGAGAATGCGGAAGTCGTGAGTTTTATGTGTTTAATGTTTTCCGTCTCCGTTTGCATGACATATTTTTGGTGCGTTACAAGTGCAATGTACATACATACGTACGTACGTACATACATACATACATGCGAAGTACTGACTTCGTGGATTCAACACGCTCATTTAGCGTAACGATTTCTGCAACTTTTCATGTAGGCTAGGCTTGTACTACAAATCTTACGTCGACTTCGAAGGTACCCTATTTAGTTCCCTAGTAAATTTATTTCCTCGTATTTTTTCCTTATTGTATTCCGATTATAAATGCATTCAACTAGTATTTTGACTCCGCTAAGCGCAATGATGTCAGTAGTCCGGTACTTGCAGGCTCAGCTTAAACGCTATCCTCTATCCTAAAATATACCATCGTAGGCAACAGGCTGCATCGTTAACAGTTGTTCTCTCGAATGCATAACCCTAATTATGTCCGGGTTACGGAGAAGCTTTTAATGGCGATTCAACAGCGGCTTAACATTGAATTAGATACCAGCGAATTTTTTTATGTGGCATGTGTCTAATATCGGTATTCACCTTTGCGAGTTAACGTCGAGTTGGCTCAATCGGCGGATTGAGTGACGTCACGCTAGGCACAGGAGATTGACAACCGTCACTCAACTCGCCGATTGACCAACTCGAGGTTAACTCGCAATGGTAAATACCGATATAAGTGATAATGATAATGTCACCTAAAATCATCGAGTTACAGCAATGGGCCCGATAGTCACGTAAGATGTCGTACTGGTTCAAACGCATCGGTCATTGAACAAGCGACTAATAGGTGTCACAGTGGCTCAGCCTGCATAGTACAACCGGGCTATTGCGAAAATAATTGCTTCTATTCGACACATCCGAATATGAATTGTAAAATGGATTTTTTTTTACATTTAAAAACTACAATTCTTTCAGAAAAGGACAATTTTTATAATTTAACAGAGTGTCTTTAATGAGTGAGAATTAAAGTTATCTCACATTGTATAGCGTATACACAGCTAAGTCACAGCCTCTCAAACTGAAGCGAAATCGGGGTTTTCTTACAATTCTCTTTTAGATTTGGTCCTAAGTGTGCTACATGCATTCTACAATGAATGTATGCAGATTGCACAAGGTCAAATCATTATTTAGCAATGGACTGATGAACAGCAACTCTTTATCAGTCAATCAGTTAATAGTGATAATGATAGTGCCCTTTGTCTCACGTATCGATTTTTTATTCTTGCATATTTACCACGCCGCGTTCGCCTTCCGTTTCCAGAGTTGAAAAGTTGCATTCTGCAGTATGAACTTAAATTCTTTAATTTATCATTTAAATGTTCTTTTCTGAGCAGAAGTTAGGACACAGTGAGTGGAGCGAGCACGCGCATCTCCAGCGCCTGCGCAGAAAGTGTCTGGAGCGAGTTCTACCACTAGCCTAGCAAAAGTTCTGCTGCTAGTCTGGCAGGAGTGCTGCGAGCAGCCGGGTGTGACAATGACGTCACCGCCGCGCCAGCAAGCGGTCAGCCCCGCTACAGAGTACTCCTCACCTGTCGAAGTAGGCCTACTCGGCGACATATTGGAGGTAGGACCCACAGAGAGGACTTAAGGAAAAATTCAGGGACGGCGATTGTTATTAGTTAAAATAGCAATTGATTAGCTTTTCAATCGAGAGTAATTTTGCAAAAAAATCACTAATGCGTTTATTCTGTCCGCATCCGTTTTTGAAACAGTTTCTTCGTCTAATCGTCGCATGTTTGACGTATATCAACCTCTGAATCAGCGTTCCACACCTCGGCCAATGACGGACTGGTTAAACGGCTCCAGTTATGTAGCATAGCATGCGGCTAAAGCGTTCAGTGACGCCTATGGTATTGCGTTCATTCAAAACGTTAATACATCAGCGTGGGCCCGTAACGCGTAATGTTAACGTAGATAACATTAACGTTAACATTAAACAAAACGAAAACATTAAAAATAACGTTAACATTAGATAAGAGAAGACCCACGCGGCGCCAACTTGTGAGAAAAGATAGAGCGACGATTAGAAGTATAGCGGCGCTATCGTGTTAAATGAAAGAGCGCGGCTGCGAATCAGTCTCTCTATGCTAGCTGGCTTCTGATAGCCGTGCGGGGATCGCATTGTTTTCTGCTCATTAATTCTCGCCGTAAGTTGAAATGATTTTTAATCGGTTTGCGTGGGCTGAGATAAAAGACTAGATTATGCAATGAGTTCTGTTTGCTCGGCCCAACGCACCTCGCGTAACACCCACACAGCGTTGGGCACTAGTAAATTTGAATCGCACTTGGTTCTGTGCAGAGCCTACTTTAGCTGCATGCATCGAAGGCTATGCATCATTGTCGACACGCTTCAACAGTAAATTTACCGTATGAGTCGCCTTTTGAACGTGATACAATTTACGTGACAAGTTAGCAGTAGGATTTCGTCGGTTTATTACTTATAATTATTTCCTACTTTGTACGCAACTACAATTTTGTGAAACGAACGTAGTGTTCTTCGATGAGAGCTGTTCTTTTTCCCTTCGGTAGGCCTATGTCCCTTGAGTTTTATTTTCTTGCGGTAATGCTGCGGTAATGTTGCGGTACTGTTGCGGTGATGCGATGCTAAATATGACCAATCAACGGAAAACCCACAATTTTGTTGATGAGCCGCAGCAATCCCTGTTTTAATTGAAAACAAAGCCGGATATACAAACCAGCCCGGTGTCCGTTATTGTGTGCTATGTAGATACGGTAAACACGATAAAGTGACTCTTATGAAAACAATTTTTCTTTCGTTTTCGCATCAAATCTGTTTCATTTTCGCATCAGCTAAAACAAATAATCCAAAACAAGAACTTGATCACCTAACTGAACGCGTGCTGCATTTCTTGGCAACGCTAGAGCATCATCATTCACAAAGTCATGAAATCATTCAGTTCGAGACCCATTGTTAAGTGCGCCAATGTTATCTTTACCGAACTTGAACCGGAATGACATAATTTGCAATGAGTGTCCATTCGTGAAGGGTCTATGCTGGGCTGATTTATTGAATTAAAAGGTATTATTCGCGTCGTTGAAGTGCGCAGAACAGGGGCTCGCCCGTACGTTTAACCATCGCGTTTTGACAGCATTCGAATAGTAGCGATAATCACGCTAGCTATACAGCGTGATGAATGTCGCGTTGGCTGTCGCGTGACTTTTGCGATAGACCAACACGACGCCGATCAGAGAATTTTATTTTATTTGCGTACTTCGAAGAATTTGAGAAGCTTATTAATTATGACGCAAAATAATTATATAAATGATTAAGACCGATTGCGAGCCGATTAGTGACTAAATGAAATAGATTCTATAATGATTCAGAAACTTCGTGTTTGTCCTCCTCATTTAAACTGAACATGCGCGAGAATATGTGTAATTTGAAAGAGCATTAATTAAGCGTTATATAAAGTATTACGTCGCATGATACTGTTTAAATTACCGAAAATTGTATGACCTCATTTTCGTGCCAAGGACATTTGGCTGCGCTAATTATAGATTCGCAGACGATGTAAATTATTGCTCGTTCCTCTCGTTGTCATATTAACCCATTTTTTGCTGCTTATCGCTGGGTGCGCTCCGTTTTACGACCGTATCGTCGGCGAATTTACAATGTTTGTCTCTGCAGTGTTGACTAGTCGTCTCGATACCCCCCATTAAAACGTGCCAGGGACGCAATTATTTACCCCCCCCCCCTCGGGCACGATATCAATTCGAGAGCGCGTGTTGTCGAGCCTTGCTTTCGCGCGCGTATTGAGTGGCGCGACTTTAGCGTTGACTTGATACAGTCGCCGGAGATAATCAAACTTTATTGTCATAAAAAGAATGTGTTTTGCCGTTGCGCGTGTCTGATTGGTAATAATAATCAAAATTATTTTTGGTCTACTTAGGCTGTAGGCTATTGCTGTGCTAACATTTAGTCGTAATTTTCGGCATTCATGCTAGTCAAAAAAATGCCACAATTTTTTGTTAAGTTTTAAAACTGCAATGGTATGGCTTTCTTACACGATAGAACTAAGCGTGTTCTTCTAGAAACAACATATTTATGATAACTATTATGTTGTAGAAATCACACTCATGCTAATTTACATTGGCCTATTTGACCTGGTTTTATTCTCCTCCCATAATAATAGTTTCTGATTTCAACCCGTACTGTTAATTAGCATTTCTATCCTAGTGCGAATGCCCATGCAGACCAATCAAGTTCTAGATGTTTTACGACCCCGTGGCTTCAGCATTAGCCTATAGTTATACTCTGTTCACTTGTCTGAGAGGCCTACTAGTAATGTCATCAACGTCGTCCAGCTGACTAGAACGTGTACCCGATAAGGTGTCCGTGTATTAGCACACCACGACAGACAACAGTCAAAATAATTGGGTCGACGTCTCTTAATTCTGATCGCTTGTCCAATGTGACGGGTCTGTTTTACTGCCCGATAACGTTTGTTTAGCTTTGAATAGTCTGAATTTTTACTCGCATTTTCTTGAACGCAAATATTTTACAACGTGTGGAGTTTCTCGAATGCGATTTCGGCTATGGAATAAGAATAAATTAAAAAGTGGCAGGCGTATAAGACATGTCTCGGTCAAGGCGTTTGTTTGAATGGAATATTGTTGAATTTAATAACAACACGCAGGATTTATTGAATTTATTGTTGGTGTGCGTGGATAATAATGACAGCCTAGAAAACACACGGTCATGACGATAGAGTGAAAGCTGACCAATGTCAGATTAGCCTGTAGTCATCGTTTCTCTTTACAAGCCGCATTCTTTAACACAAGCACGATCGCAATATATTCATTCACTTCGCTGATCAAGTGAGTGGCCTACGCGCACACATTTGAACTCCGGCGAGGTCGCTGCAGCGCAGCAGGACTAAGTTTTTAAATCATTTACGCATTGTCCAAGCTTATGTCATTGTAGGCTATACTGTCGTGAATTTGTAGGCCTACGCTTAATTTTAACTTTAATAATGAATGTCGTATCAATGGCCTGATGGTCCTACAAGCCACCGCATCACGTGACGTATCACGTGACGTATCACGTGACGTATCACGAGATTCATCAGCCTACAGCTCTATTTGAAGGCGGTGGTCATTTCGCGGATAATTCTGTGAATGGAAATATGAAATAAGATACAAAGAAATGGCGTGACTGTGAATGGCTGGCACTCCTGGCACTCCTCACAAAGTGGACCATCACGTGATGGTCCACCACGCCCACATGAACGCTTGCGTAATACCACTTGTACGCCTGGCTGACACCCTGTGCGTGGTCGTATTTGAATTTCAAAAGGTGGGATCTATTTATGTAGGCCTATGTTAAGAAATGAATATCTTTATTTTATCGCAAGCGATGGAACATTAAACAATAATAAGGGGAACCAGGAAGTTAATACGGAACGTATACACAATATCCCAAGTACCAAATCAGTCGGCATAATATACAGCAATAATTGTTGTCTATGCTAGCAGTATGTAGTAAATAAGGTTGTACTCAAAGTCACAATATCGTTACAATACTGTCACGGCCTCAACTGTTCATTTACAATCAACAATGGTAATTCAGAGCGATGATTATTCAAAATTATTTTCAGATTTTTAAGCAAAAATCACCAATGTCAGCGCCATATTTAGCTGCAAGTTTGTTTATATCATACTTTCTTCTAACCACACATACATCATGACAAGTATTATTTTCTAAGACGTCCAGCTGTGAATAGAAAGACATTGCACGCAGTGAATACATGTAGCTCAGCGGCATTATTCCTGTGAAGGATTGGCACTGTTTAACGACTGTCATAAAGACATGATAGCTTTTATGATAACTGACCGCTTGGCGTGCAATCTGTGTTTTCAATATTTATGCTTATATGAGATGATTTATGCGAAGCATAATTAATGTGTGATGAGTAATTTCACTCTGACTGACACTACAACAAATGATGAATCCGTACAAGAAGGTGTACAACGCGTATGCAATTTTTGTTTACCATGGGCTTTTGACGGAAAACGTATTGGTTGGCTCATGTAGAATTAAAAAAAAAAAAAACTCGTATACGAATACCGTACAACATAGGTTGCACAGTTTCGTTCATTGTTTTAGCTTTTGAGCGAAGCACAACAGGCCTGTGGCTGATACTAGGCTTCGCAATGCACGCGCCATCGCACTGGGCGCTTTAAGTATTCCGTGAAAATTATGCCCTACGCAACGTGCTTTTTGAAAATGAGATGAAGTGGTCTTTCAGCAGATGGGCTTCAAGTTTGAAGCGCGTGGGCTTTGTCTTATAATATTCTAGCTAAACGATGTTATAGGCACTTAGACACAGAAGCGATCTTTGAGTGCATGCTGTGCAATAGAATCTTTATCTGAGAATTTGATCTCTTTGTTTTGTCCCTATTTAAGTTGTAGCCCTACATGTGGCCATGGTAAAGTAGCGTAGTGGTAGGTTAAACACGGTGATTCGAATGTTCCTTGCAAACGTCTCGGTGTTGTGTATTTCGTGTAGACAATAACTCCGTCGTTTAATTCTTGTACTGCCTAGAGTACATCCTACAGTACACTCATCTGTGCGATCATGCCTCAGAGTTAACCGTGTGCGACTAGATGATCTGGTCATAAATCATGTTCAAGTGATTGGATTAAAGACTTAAGAATCTTCACTGCTAAGCTGTTATACCGTGCACGACTAACTATTGTAGGCCTACTATTTGAGCGCTATAGGTGGCGACTAGACCTATCATTGGAGACGGATGCGACGGATTTGAGCCGCTGTTACTGTGGCGTGTACTTACTCAGTTTATGATGCCATGTTTACTCTCAATAAAAAGGCGACACACGCTCCCCAGCTAAGGCGATATTAACGGCTGGCTAGTTGTGCAGCGTAGGCCTACACACCCGACAGTCACGGGCCAGTTAGGGGTGTCTGCGGTGTAAGAAATGTAGCTGGCATCTTCCCCCATCAAAATTATTTTGAGGCCGGGGCCAGATAGCCAGGTAGACAGAATGCAGAGCAAAGGAGCCATGGGACTGAGCCTGCACGTTGCTTTGTGTGGAGTGGGATAGAGGTGGGGGTCTGGGTGGGGGCTTATATAACATCAGCAGCTGTCTCATTGGTTACGTCACTGATACTACTGCCATGCAGTAAGGCGAGCAAGAAGTGAGCTGATGTCTGCCCTTGACTCAGTCTTACTGGGCAGGATATACCTGGCCTGGCCATATGCCTGGTCCTCACTTGAGACAGTAGAAGTGGCCGATAGACGATACAACGGTCGCCCATCGTAGATACAATCTTCTCTGAACGAGTTTAAAGTTTGTTTCGTCGTCCTAATGCGCCGTCTAGCCTATAGAACGTGGCTGGAGACTTAGTCCTACAGCGGCGATGACCGCTCATGAAATGTGTGGATACAATTATTGATCTATAGGCTAATGCTATTGTTTCTTTTTACCGTAGGCCCTACTTACGAAAAAAATAGTCAAAGAACTTTTACAATAGCCCTACTGCAATTTTGACGTGTGAAATTCGAACGAAAATTCTAACCATTTTCGATTTAGACCACGATAGACGCGAGCCGTCTACCAAGTAGGGGCACGCCATAATGCTAAACCAAATTTGAAAGTTTTCATATTATATTGTCATCGTGCTGTTTCATTTTTCTGCGATCGAAATTGATAAACGACGGGCGTAGTTAGCAATTAGGCTAGTTCGTCGAGCAACTGTTACACGCAGGCTACACGGTCCAATTAACGTCTCTACTAATACGCGCACCAGCTCGGCTAGTTATGTTAGAAACAGTTGGCGTCGAAAGCACCACGACCTCTGCGTATTATCTCAAAGTTTATTAATAATCCCGGACGACCGCGACAGTTAATACGCAACAGCTGAATCCAAGGCTGACGTTAGCTTGATTAGCTGTTCGCTGACATCTGGGGGTAGCGTGTATTATCTGTCGGAGCTGACGGGGTGTGTTTCGTTATTAATTAGTAGCGTATCGTGTCAACCAGTGAACTCGCTGTTTGACGCTTCGTAGCCAATCCTCAGCATCCGAGCTATTGAATAGGGTTTGCTGACACATGGGCCTACGTGACTTGTACCGTGATGATGCGCCTGTCAGGCCTGCAGTAGGCTTATGCACGATAGATAATCGACGCTGTTGATTTTGACCAGTTTATTGGCAGTCTGCGCTGTGCGGGGCAGTGCTAGGCCGTCTAGTGTGCTTTCGATTTTTTCGTGTGCGTTTGATAGCGAGTCAGGCTTAGGCCTAACATGATGGAATTTCAAAATTGAATCGAAGTAATTTTAAAATATATATCGTAATGCTATACAATGGGCCAATCATGTGAGCCTACAAAAATGCTGAATGAATGATATTGTTTTGTAAAATACCTTTAACGATATCTGCACTATTAATCATAGTCGTTTTATATCATGGCTAATTAATCAGTCATCTAATCTTAGGCCTACTACCAACGCGCAGATTCTAATTTGCAATTTTAGTGTGCGCTGATCAAGGTAATTCATTTAAGCCTATAATAGTGGTCTCACGTTAAATTTTTTCAGTAAATGAATTACTAGAGGAACGTTATTGGTGTATTTTCCCTTAAAATATTTAATTAACCCTCTACATAGAACATGCTTTGTGCTATTTTGACTGCAGTCGCTGAATCGCCTGACGATCCAGTTCGACTCTGAAATAGCGAAGCTGCCCCGGACTACGACACAGCCAATGACGTCATGCGCCGAGATGAAAAGTACTAGGCCTGCTGGAGCAACCAATCACAGAATCACACCGCCAACAAAAAATCAGATTCGTCGAGTCGGAGAGAGGAAGGCGGGACTTCCAGGTGTACCTTCCGGTGGAAACCTAATCGACGGTGTGGAAGAGACCAGGAGTCCCATTCTAAGGAAGGATTTACCCGAGGGGGGCCGTGCTGGAGCGATGGAAGATGCAAACGATGCCTCTAGTGATGTGTCTTCAACTCGTGACGACAGTGACTCTTCAATGGAGGCTGACGCGGAGGATTCTGGAAGTGATGGAGAGATAAAACTTTCGGCTCGAAAATCTTTGATCGCTAGAGGAGTAGTCGAGGGAAGCAGCGTGGCGACCTCTAGCGGCAAGGGAAGGTGTTTAGGGGCGTTTTGTGAATGCGAAAAGGGCATGTTATCGCTAATGGAAAATGTCGTTGCAATGGTAGAAGGCGAAAATTCTGTCAGTACTTCTTGCGCAGTCATTGAAGGCTCTTCTACAGAAGTTCTGCTTAAAAGACAGCCAATAGAACATCAGATGTCAATGATGACGTCACACAAGCTGCCAGCGACGACGCCAACTGAGTTGCCGCTGTTGACGTCAGAAAATTTGACGTTAGCGGATTGGGGATTAGCGTCTGTAACACTCTGTCCAACCTCAGTAGAGTGTAACACACAAAATCAACGTTGTCTGTCCGGCTGCAGTGCGCCAAGCTACTGCAGAAGTCGGCCGGTGGACAAGGAATGCGATTATGAAGATTTGTGGCGCGCGCGAAACCATTATGATCCATCAAACGCTTCAGATTTGACGAGAACCGAGGAGCTCGGCAGTCCACCCTCAACCACCGAGGCTGCCGAACTGCTTGCGAATCTGATGATTCCGCGGAGCGAGTCAAATTTACAAACCACTTCCCCATTGGATGCGAATGAATGCGCGGAAAATCAACACGCCGCTGTAAAAAATGATTCGGTTGATTTTGAGGCGCGCCGAAATTTGACTACAGGGATTGAAATTGAACAATGTTCAAATAAGTTCTCGCCATTATCGGCTGCTGGTGAGTGCGGGTTGAGAACTGTGGAATCTGAAATTTTGACGACTGATTTGAGTGAATTACCGCCGCTTTCACCGAGAGTTGCTCGCCAAATGGTTACAAGCAAGGCAACTTATGCGCTATCAAGCTCGACCGCAACATCAAATAACCTTGAGCATGAACCAAGATCTACAGCTCCAAAATTGCCGCAAAGATCCTCTTCCGTTCCAAATTCAACAAACTCCAATCACTCGATTAATCCAAGAAAAATACAAAAGCAAGAATCGTGTGATAGCCAACGGCGAAATATACCCGAATTAGAAAAGAATGCGCCTCCATCTGAAATTACACGCCCCAGACCCGCCAAGCGTTCCATCCTTAGCCCAATCCGCGTATTTTTTGCGCAGCTATCTCGAAGCGATAGCGACCGACGCAAAACTGCCCCGAATCAAAAGCTTTTCGAAGGTCAAGGAGTGTTCGATTCCAAGTTGGACGGAGCGAAGGCGAGGAAACATTCTGCTCCAGCTCGTATCACTGAAGAACGAGTGCCGCCAACTGTTGAACCACCGCACCCACGGGACAGCTACGCAGCGCCCATGCGGCACTTTAGTCACGACGCTCGCACAGTGAGCGATCAAATAAATACTAGCAGCTGTGGTAGACTGGCGTCCGAGTCAGTTGCAAAGGAACTGATGTTGGATGACAAGGCAAGCCAAGAAGACGGTAGTTGGGAAGCCAGAATTGCTTGCAGCAGGGATAAAAACCTTATTTGTGAGCGTAGTAGTGCAACAGGTGCAACTAGTGCATCAGCTGTTACTTGTGCTTCCCAACTTAGTCCAACGTCGTGCAAATCCGTTTCAGTTGCTCCAATATTGATAACGCAGATGTCACATGACTCAGGACTACCAGTCAAACCTTCTTACCAAACCCGCATGGCTTGCCATCCGTTCCCCCCGGGGACCCTGGAGCGCATCGCAGCCGCCTGCTCCCCTCCCAATCCTGCCCCCATCGTTCCCCGGAACTCCAGAAGAGCGTCAAGCTGCTCGGGAAAAAACAAAACCATCCACGACAGCAACAGCGGGCCCGCTGTTTCCCAATTCAACTACCGACAGGAAATTCGCCGCCCACCTCCGCAGCGCCTCCCATCGATACCCTTACCGGAATCTGAAGTCACAAATACAAGGCCGCAGGAAGTATTCTCTAAGAAAGGTAATAAAATGGGGATTGGTCAATTGAGCGAAAATTCCTCTCGCCAACACGTCCCTCAGGGAAAACCCCGTGGGCGTGGGGACTCGGCATCTAAAGAGATCTCAAGTCGAGGCGTGCGATCCAATAAGCAAAGAGGAACCATTGCAGAGTTAATAGCAGCTCAATCACCTCACCTTGCTATCCAAGACCCTGAATTCGGCAGTAATTCAACACTTTACGATAACTTCCAGTCCTCCGCTGATGCTGCCTCGTCAGGCCTCAGGGTGAAGGCAATGGGAGAACTTCCGACTCCCAACCCGAGTCTGTGCGGGACAGAGTACTGTTCGCCCTGGAACAGTGATCGACTGCAGGAGCTCATGGTCGCACCGGCTCCGGCAAAATTTTGCGCGGAGCAATCGGAGAGTTCGGTGGATGCGGTCGCAGCAATCATGTCGTCGGTTGATGGATGGTTCGGGGAGTGCGATCTGATTGGACAGAAAGGCTGTGATCTGATTGGCCAGAGAGGCTGTGATCTGATTGGACAGAAAGGCTGTGATCTGATTAGCCAGAAGAGTATTGGAAACTGCGATGTTATTGGTCGACAAAGATTTTTGGATGGAAGCCATACAAGCAGTGTTAGTGTCTCAAGCCCTAGGCACCAGGTTGATCCTATGAAAAAGCACGTTATCCAGCAAACATCAAGGGAAATAACTAACCATTTGTCATCGGACAAATGCATTTCTCATTCCCTTAAAGCTTCGCCTAGCGATAGGGTACCACCGACTGGGTGCCCTTCAACCGCATCTGAACCGCATCCGCGTAGCGTTAATAACCAAGCAGGCGTTGTTGAAAATCAAAGCAACAGAAAGTCAAACTCTGCGCAGTTTTCGTTCAAGGTAAAGAAGCAGAGAAGTAGTATTGAGACACGTGCAACGGTTGCACCGCCAGTACGTCGCAATGTGAGCATCGGCGCACAACCGTTGCCCGCCGAACACACATCTAGCGATCAATGCTCTTTTGAATTTCAAAGACTGAATTCATTGCCAGCATCTTCCAAGCAAGTGCCTCCGCAGGCAAATTCGTGCCCAATTTCGTCCCAAGTTTCTTTAGTACGTGGTCATGAACGAATAAATGAGCAAAATAAATGTACAACGGTAGACGGTGCAGCCTATAGATTAAGTCTTGAGCAGCAAGCTGCATCAAAAGGGCACATTTTTTTGCAACGGGCAGCGAGCAATCCTCAAGAAAGCACATTTGCGACAGACTCGAAGGCTAGTGGGCAGCAGGCTGGTCTAAATCGACACAATATAACATCATCTACATTTCGCTCTGCATTGAATGGTGTCAATGGCACAAATCAAACATCTGCAAAACAAGCTTCTTCATCTCGGACCTCCTTCACCTCACAAAACTCATGCACAGACCGCGGCTTGGCAAAACCAGCAGAAAACGGCCTGCAACATGCATCAGTAGCGCGAACTGCTGCTGTATTCTCAAGCCACAAAGTCCCTGATACCAAATACACATTTAGTGTCAGCAGCTATCACAGAGGCCAGTCTTCTGACTCAGCCACTTCAAAATCGAGCCAATTTCCACCCAGCTGCACACCGCCACCCATGTACGCATCGCAACTTTCGAATTCTCAGAAAGGCCACGGTTCACAAAACACTACCAGTACTGCTAAACAAGCCGGTACCGTGTATACTGAATGCACGGCATGTACGTCGCAGGGTTTACAATACAGGACGGGTCATGATTTACCAAACGCCGATTCTTTCGCTGCCTACCGTGCTGAACTTTCCGATGTGAACCCAGACATTTTTCGATTTGCCATGTCCCACCACACGCCATCCTCCACATCCATGTACACAGGCGAACCTGACTACTCTGAGGAGTTTTTCGGTAGCGGAATTCCCATCCCGCCCCAGGGAGGGGGAGACGAATCCATCGACAGCGCCACGGAAGGGACCCCAGAGTCCACCATGCAGTCGATGATTCCCATTGGTCTGACGCTGACCAATCAGGGCGTGGACGCGTCATGGGGTCAGCACTGGGATCAGGGCGGGTCGGGGGAGGTTGGGGGTGGGTCGGATTATGCAAATCAGTGGTCGGATGATGAGGGGGTGGTGGGGGATGTAGATTGCGCCATGTCGCCCTTTGGCAACCATTTCGGTAAGTTTGATTTTTTCTTCATCTGACGTTTTTCTTCTGTTAGTGTAAATGACTGTAGCAACTCTTTTTTTTTCTTTTAAAACTTTTCTTTCAAAGGCTTTCTATGAAAACTGCGATAGTTCCATGGTTTCAAGAGTTTTTTTTTCTACCACGCATTGTTACCGTAATTCAATCATATCAACGAGATCCGATGGCCAGGGTACATTTGTGATTTCACAATAATTCTTTTTCATCTTGAAGGAAGCGGCAGGCTCAGGTTTAAATGCACATCTACACGTAACATAAATGATGGACCTAGCGCCCAAACTTGCTTTGTATAATAATGATTACATCATAGCGGAGAAAAGGGTGTATTTAGAACAGAGAGATGGTATAGCCTACGTGCCATGACTAGGCTACTTCGTTGGACGTTATTTTCTCAGTTTGTGAAGGTGAAACGAGCGATCTAGATTTTGTTCGCCGTTGCCCTCAATATCGCTCAGAAGTCGTTAATCACAATTTACAACTCGTGAATTTTGTCTGTTAGGCTCAAGACTTCAGTCTTTATGCGATCGTATAATGGTCGTCTTTAGAATTTAGGGTCACTTAAGTTGTCTCTATAACTAAACGTTGTCACTGGGTGGCTAACGTAGCCGTTTGCCAAGTATATATCTCGACAACTCGTTATGTTAATATCATTCATAAAATTGCGTCTGGCATAGGCCTATAAAATACCAGACCGTAGTAGTTACTGCTTTTAGAACTTTTTGTGCGAAATTAAATTTTATTTCGCATTTAATTTTGCTTGCGATCCGCTGTTGAGATGGAGTAATACGCGTAGATCTAAAAATAATAATTATAACTCGGCCTATAAATTTATTATTGAAATTCATTGATCAGTAAAATTCAGGAAGCAAGACTTGCTACTTGAAAGTGATAAAGGCCTATTCGTATCTCGTTGTGTTAGTCGAAATTGGCCTTGGGCTTTCATAGTTAGGCCTAGTGGCCTACTACGCACGTATGTTACAGATGAATTAACAACTGTCAGCTTTCGCTAATTCATAAAGCGGCACAACGTTCGTTATGTGACAATTTTAAAACGGCTTGTGCCTTTCTCTTCGAGCCTGTACTGCTGCTATTGACGCTTCGTCAATCTTAAAGATCATTAAAAACTTAGCCACTAAGTTCTGTATTTTAGAATTTGTTTTAGGACAAACTAGGCTACAGTCTGTTGTGACTTTATGATACAAATTACAGTGTCTACACTAAAGGTTTAACTTATAACTTGCTTGTTCATGTATTGTGTTGCAGATACAGCGTCGCGTGCTCTTGACGTGCCTACCACGACAGACACTATCTGCGAATATGTTGTCAAGTAAGTGGCAGTATTTTCGTATATATGTCTCTAATGTCAATATTAGAAGCTTCTTTACATTTAATTTCAGTAAATATTACCCTGTCTCAGGATGCTAGAAACTTAAATGTCGTTTTATTTGAATATTATATTGACTTAAAATTGCCTTCAAGTTGATGCAGCCTTCAAGTTGATGCAGCCTTCAAGTTGATGCAGCCTTCAACTTGATGCGGCCTTCAACTTGGTACTGTCTTCAGTTTAATTTGATGCTGCCTTCAACTTGATGCCTTCAACTTGATGCTGCCTTCAACTTGATGCCTTCAACTTGATGCTGCCTGCAACTTGATGCTGCCTTCAACTTGATGCTGCCTTCAACTTGATGCTGCCTTCAACTTGATGCTGCCTTCAACTTGACCATCAACTTTTCTGTGGCAGTCTGTTGTCAATAGAGTACTCGCACTGTGGCAGTCTGTTGTCAATGGAGTACTCGCACTGTGGCAGTCTGTTGTCAATAGAGTACTCGCACTGTGGCAGTCTGTTGTCAATAGAGTACTCGCACTGTGGCAGTCTGTTGTCAATAGAGTACTCGCA
>JAQIWG010003653.1:0-17447 GCA_034695025.1 Chamaedrilus cognettii | reverse complement strand
GGGGGCAAACGCTTAATTTTCACAAAGAGCAGATGGGGCAAGCCCATAAGCCAATAGCAACTTTTTGGGAGCAGGGGGGGCAGAGACTCCAGCAGGGGGGCAATGCTCCCCCCCCTGCCCCCTCCACTTTACGCCCCTGAAGCAAAGAGAGATTTAATGACCACAGATTTAAGATATTTATCTAAACATCATCTGTGGCTAACGTATCATGCTTTCTACAGCTGAGTTTTTAAGAGCTGCTTTTGGTATACATCTTTCACATATTGATTGATTTGATTGATTGATTGATTGATTTATTGATTGATTGATTGATTGGTTGATTGATTTCGTGGGCTTCATTGTAATTGTTAATCCATACGTCGCAGCATGTGACAGCAGCATCAGACGACAGGTTTCTGTATCAGTCGCATCAGAATAGATAGCAGATAGGATAGAATTCTCTGCAATGACATAGGTACAGTTATTTGTCCATAGAACAGGTCACAGTTGAACCGGTCAAATTTGAAGATAGAATCGGCACCATAAATTTTTCTTCGGCAGAATAGGTAGTAGTGGTAGGTATATAGCGGTTGAATCAATTGAACCTATACTATTTCTTGCACCAGTGGTTATTAACATATTTTTTAGACCGTAGAATCTATAGCGTCGAATAAATACATGTACTCGTACATACATCTTCTGCAGTGTATTCAGTAAATCGGTACAATTCCATAGCAGTGAAGTACACTTTGTAGCTGTAAATCGGTAGATTTGCGTAGGCCTATAATAGTAAAATCAGTGCATTTCTCTGGCAGCATCCTATAGACTCATCAAATAGATTCGGTATCTGCTAACATCCGTTGCAACGAAAACAAAACATTGCCCTCACCGTGGATTTTTAACCTCCACACAAAGAGCTCAAGAAAACCCCCGGTCGGGACGTGGCACAATCCCGCCGCCCCGATGTCCGGCGGACAGCCGAGCGGGTCGGGAGCTCTGGGCGCCGGCGTTCCCCCGGACCCTCCCCGGTACAAGTCGGAGGTGTTTATGCCGATCAGACAAGACTCGCACAGCTTTGAGGAGCGGCAGCGTAACATCTGGGAGGACATGCACGTCCGCATGGAGAGACGCAGGAAGGAGTGGGACGAGGAGGTATTATACGGTTTATACTGCTTCTTTGTTCTTTTTTGTTCACGTTCTGCTTTGTTTCTTCTTTGTTTTGGGTTCCTGTTGATCTGAATGCGCAATCACCGCGTCTCATAAAACTTATGAGACAAGGTGTAGTTGGTTCAGTTATGGCACTACTTGTTCTAGAAGAAGATAAGTTCCAAAAGAAGAAAACATAGAAAAAGACCCTAGTCGAATAAGAAATTTTGTATTAATGATTCTGAAAGCCAATCCTTCTTCCGCCTAAATGTAAATGTTTTAAAATGACAAAATTGAATTACTGACTCGACTTTTTTCAACACTTTCTCCTTTCATCCTCATCTGGGTTTCCTGCCTGGTGCCCGATGACGTCTTTCGACGCCAAAACGGACTATAGGGCTAATGTAAATGGTACACTTATCATGCTTGTTTGTTTTGTTTTCTGAAACCTTGTTCCACCCCTTGCTCCAGGTGTCCAGTTTGCGGAAGGACTTCTTCCGTCTGAAGCCGGAAGAGACGCGCCGCGGCAGCAGCGACAACCTGCTCGAAAAAATGGACCTCCGCAACATGTTCTACGACGGGGGAGCGGGAGCCGCGGGGCCTGGGGGTGCCGGAGGGGGCGCCGCGGGGGGCGAGGGGGCGCCGGGGGGGAGCAAGGTGTTCCGGGTTAGCTTCGACGTGAGTCAGTTCCTGCCGGAGGAGATCAGCGTGAGGACGCAGGACCAACGGCTCATCGTCCAAGCCAAGCACGAGCAGAAAGGTTGTAGGGAGCCTGTTTGATAAGACAAGAAAGGTTACCTTGCTCGATAACACGAGAAGGGTTACAGGAATCTTGTTCATCTCTTGTTCATGTCTTGAATCATCCCCGGTTTGCAAATTCAGTTTCAAATGGAAAATTCAGCTGTCAGACTGTCCACCTCTTTCTATTTTCAGGTCCTTAGACGGAACGTGTTGTTGTTGGTGTTGTTGCTGTTGCTGCTGCTGCTGTTGCTGTTGTTGTTGTTGTTGTTGTTTTAGCCCCTTGCGGGAAAACTCCTTGCGGGGAAAAGGTGATGACCCATTTCATCAGCTGATGATCGCTGGTGGTGGTTCCATCGTATCTGGTAGGCATCGTAGAAACACTTGTGGCGGATGAATTTAAACCACCGTTACCAAAGGGTGCACGAAGTGACTCTAGATCTTCACCGTGGCAAGATTCGAACCGACAACTGCCGTACTCGTAATCTAAGACCATCGACTTGGACTACTGGGCCACAACGCTTCGTCTTGCTCTATGGTGCAGCAGGGGCAGGACTGTTATTTAATGACTGAATTATTTAACTGCCATTTAATTTGTTATCACATATGACTGCTGTAACATGGTTCTCACTAGCAGTGCTGTAGCTGTCTTTTCTGCCACGGCGGGACGCTATTTTGCTTTTTTGAGTCCGAGCGGCCCTCATTTCACATGCAACGGTTCTTCAACCGTGGTTCTACGTCTGTGGTATCCACACTGGAGCGGCCCGGCGGGACGCCGTCCCGCGGCGTCGCATGACAACTGCGGCACTGCTCACTATGATGATCGTGTTACAGTAGCTGTTCTGTGCACATTGGCCTTCGGTGTCAATCATTAAATAGATATATTGATCAGGTCAGCACCGACAGATGGTCCGCGTTTCGAAGGTTGCTGAACATTAATTCAATCAATGCCGTTAGCGAATAATGGGTCAGTTTCTAGCAGCGGACGAATCAACGTGAAGCAAAACGTTAGAAGTTAGGTTTTTGAACGGTTGCATACGTCGTGAGGATTGCGCGTAGCAATTTGTTGAATTAAACGTTTTGGCCGAGTGGCCTAGCTAAGTCGCGGAGCTCGGATTACGGGGTCGACAGCGCATTGGATCGAATCGCGGCCGCAGCAAAGATTTTTGAGTCACTTTGCGCAACCTTGTCAAAGGTAGTTTAAATTCGTCAGCCCTGCAAATATTCATCAATTGGGGTGGAGTGAAGTAGTGAAGTTGAAGTTGAAGTCGAGAGTTAAAATTTGGCTGCAGGGTCCGACAAGAACGTGACGCGTGAGTTCAGTCGTCAGGTGGACATCCCGGCGAATATCGACCCTCAGAAACTGCACAGCACCCTTAGCAAGGATGGAATACTGCAGGTCGAACCTCCAGGGCCTAATTTGGGTCTTTAAAAAATTAGCAAAAAAATCGCCAAGAGACATTTTTATTCACCAGGCCATATATTCACCACCATTTGTTAAACTTTTGTTCTCTTTGGTTGCACAGGATTATATGAAATGTATTGCTTGCTTCATCACCATAGAGCCAGTAATGTGAACTTGTAAGAAAGATGAATAAAAGTATTCACCCAGGGCTTTCACCAAATGGAAAAAAAATTGGCCAACTGGTCCAAAAATTATTTTGTGGCGATTTTGGCGACTGGCAGATCAAACACTGGGTACCTCCGTTACTTCTCTAACAGCGTTTTTTTGCATACTTGCTTATCAGATGTCATGTCGTACTTACTAAAAACTAACTAAAGCCACAGTTTTTATTGTCCAATCTGTTAATATCCATGTTTTCACACGGATTTAGGCGATTGCATCCAGATGAGGACTGCTGGAGCTGGTTTTTTACAGTCGGATGCCCTTCCTGACGCCAACCACATAAATAATTATCTGACGGCAACACTTGTGTGTTTAACTGCTTTGCTGGAGGGTCTGCAACGCATGGTTTCATAGTTGCCGGCGCAGGGACTTGAACCCAGGTCGGTGGTTAAAGTGGGGCGGGTCCCGCCGGGTCTCAGACCTGGCACCTCATTTTAGGGACCCGTCACCCGCCACCTCACAAATGTGGGACCCGGCACCTCGAAGCTGAGACCCAGCACTGTCAATAATATTGGGATCCTGTTCCATAAACGAAAGACCAGAATCATTTACAGTCGGCTCACTTACGTAGCATAGGCTATGTTAAGGCATCTGCATGGCAGAGCCGCTCAGAGCGGCTCAGAGCCGCTCTGAGCTGCTCAGAGCATCTGAGCCACAGAATCGAAAAGCCGCTCAAATATCCGACTAGGGGTTACGCACTCCTAAAAGAAAAGGCATTTATTTTGCCATTGTGACTTAGTGGGCGTTTTTTTTAAAATATGGGCCCCACCTCTTGCTTTCCAATTTGACCTCTGACCCAAATCCTCTAGACTCTTTGTCCGACACGTTAACCATTACATACGAGCGCCGCGTTGTGGTGTAGTGTAGTCGGTAGATAAATAGGCATCATCCTATTCACTGACTCCAGGTGGAGGCGGAGGTGTCCGCTCCCGCCTACGACAGTATTCGCGACACGGCGTTCCGCCTCCGGGACTCCTCCTCCTTCGCCAACTCCTCGCGGGGCTCTGGGTCCCCCGCCCCCTCGAGCGGCGGGCCCCCGCGGGGGTCCGGGGGAGGCCCGGGCTCCTCGACCGTCTTCGACTGCTCCTCGGGTGCTGGCGCCGGGCCCTCTCTCACAGAGCAGGTGGGGTATTAATAGATGTTATTTTCTTTATGTAAATAAATATTATTTATCACATTCTTTTTAATGAATATTAACTGCCTTTTTGTGGTGTATTCTGTTAACGTTGTCGCACGGGTTAGACATTTGGTGACCTGGCGAAGACTGCAATAACTGAGTTTTTAGGGTCGGATGCCCTTCCTGACGCCAGCCGATAATAATTACCTGTCACGGGGTCAGCAGCAAGCGACGATTTTATGTTTAACAGCCTTACCGAATGGCCTGTAACGCATGGTTTCATAGTTGCGGCGCCGGGACTTGAACCCAGGTTCTCTGGAATCTCTGTCGGGCGCCTTAACCATTACACAGCGCCTCGCTCTGTGTCTCTGTACAGTCCCTTTGACGGTTATTTTACTTTAGAAATTAACTTTTTCGTTCTTTAATTGTTCCTTCGCGCAGGACGGGTCTAAGATCTTCCGCATCGCGGTAGACATCGGCGCCGAATTCTCCCCCGGTGACCTCTAATTGTTTATCATTCCTATTCGCTTTCTTACTGGCCTTCTCTTTCCTTCCATCCATTCTTCCCTCCATGACGATTTTTATCAGTGCCTTCCCTCTCACGATAATGTACAAAAATGCTGGCAATTGAGCCAACTTGCAGTTAACTCACAATGGTGGATATGAGCCTGTAATATTCCCAGCGCTGTGTCTTTGCTGCAGGACGGTTCTAAAATCTTCCGCATCGCGGTCGATATCGGCGCCGAATTCTCCCCCGGTGATCTCACCGTCAAGACCGTCGACCACAAGCTGCTCGTCCACGCGCGCCATGAGGAGCGCACGCCGGGCCGCACCAGTTGCAAGGAATTCAATCGGGAGTTCGACCTCCCCGACAGCGTCGACCCTAACCTTGTGACAGCGTCCATGACTGGGGACGGGAGGCTGGTGCTGGAGGCGCCCCTGGGGGGATACGCGCAGGGGAGTTATATGGGGAGGGTGGGGTCGGTTAGGCAGCCGGCGGTCAGCATCTCGTTTACGCAGGGGAGGCCCGGGTGACTGGCGGGACGAGTGAGAAAATAGAGATACAGAAATGTTGTGAATAAAATTTGATGGCGCATTTTGATGTAGAAAATGTGTTGAAGGTCTCAATGTCGCTCTCAATTTTGAATCGATCCGAATATATTTTGGGGTGATTAGCAGTGAGGATTAGAATATTTTGGGATCCTGTACAATAGGCTACTATCGTATAGGCTGAAAATTAGAGGATCCAAACTCCAAACCGTATTTTTTTAATATATTTTTTTCTAGCATCGTAACATAAAATGTTTGCACTTTGGCTACCGTACAGGTTCAAGATAATGTAAGGAAAATTCTGCCATTTATTCACTGTAGCGTTACAACGATCTGGACAACCTGTGCGCAATTAGTGCAACGTTAGCGAATTTTGAAAATAGAAATTTGCGCTCAGTTTGTTGTAAGTGGAACATATACGCTGTATCTGCTTGATCAACTTTTCATGAAGTCTAGTTGTGATATAATGTGCGTATGTTTAAAAGTAATTCTAGTCAACCCACTTTGTTAAATGTTAATCATGTCCTGTAAAATGTTAACAGTGAACCTGCGATTTATCATCCGAAAAAATGTGATATGGCAAAAAGTGTTAGTTGACGTGCCCATCCTCTCTCCCCCCTGCCCCGCCCCCCCTCCCCGTCGAAGATTTTCCACAAAGTCAACTCAGTAAAGATCTAGTCAGAATCTGCTGAAATGTATACTGCAGTGGCAAATTGAAACTGATTACGCAGTACGCTAGTTTTTTATTTTTTTGGGGGCGAGGGGACAGCTTTTCATTCATTTTTCATTCTGCGGGATTCTGCAAAGGTGTTTGAAATTAAAACTTCTGCGCCCTTTACTGGTGTGAGCATCAAGAGTGCAACAACCTTGCACCACTTAAACCACTTTACTGGTGTGAAGCACCAAGTGCAACAGCCCTGAATCACTTTACAGGTGCGAAGCACTAAGTGCAACAACCCTGCACCACATAAACCACTTTACTGGTGCTAAGGACCAAGTACAACAGCCGTGCACCTATTTACTGGTGCGAAGCATGCAACCAAGCTTACCCCAACCATGCTTGCCCAAGCAACATGTACTTGTATGAATCGTGTTGGTCAATATGTTAAAACTTATGATTCTTATAGGTCGTAGAGTGTACTAAACTTCAATTAAAAGTGTTAAAAGGCTAAGGAATATTGGCTAAGGACTAATGTAATATGTAAGGACTAAATGTAATATTGGCTAAGGACTAAGGACTAATGTAATTGATGTAAGGACGGCAGGTTCTAACTATATTCATTGGTCAGACCTGCAGTCTAGCTTACCGCCAGTCTCTGATCCACTGTGAAGCGCACACGCATGTATGTCATGTCACTCATGTAGATCTAACATTCGACGTTGGTTGTTATTGATCAGTTTTGTGACAAATCGCGTGTTATCAAGCCAGCTTTTTGTATCACCAGTAGCAGGCCTTAGCGAGGCGAAATTTTGCGATATTGTTGTAAAATGTCGAAGGTAATGTTAATTGTATTGAAGGCGTATTGAAGAAGCGAGAAGTTGCAAATCATAGTAAGAATTAGGTTGCAAATTAGAAGTTTACATTTTTAAGCGTAAAGTACAAATGTAGGTGAAAGTATGGTTTTTTAACTCTTGATTAGTAATAGCTCTTAAAAATAAAAATGTAACAGGATTAACTGTTGTAAAAACGCTTTTATTAAGGCCTGCCTAACGGTTGTGTATGGTCTGGTCTTGTGTTCGGTGCGTATGTGCTAAATCGTTGTGAAGTCTAGTTGTGACGAGCGTTATGCTTTCTCTTTCAAAACTTGTGCAATGCAAATTAAACTTGTAATGACTTTGATCAGTTATGACGAGTGATTTTATGGTTTACGCTATCGTTTAATAATGTGTGTCAAATTTAAATTTAAACTCAATCGAGATGTTTATGACTGTAATGAGAAAAACAATCGCATTCACCCATTATTCATGAAAATACTGTTAAATATCAAATTTTCGCGTCGATGTCATTTTGGCGAATTTTTCGACTCGGTAAAACTCGCGAAAATTACACGGGCGCAAAAACAGCGCTGCATAAATCATATACAAGGGGCAGTCGTGAACATGAAAATTAAGTACAGCTCAATGTTTAAGAGTGGATTCTATGGTTGTTCCTTTGTTCCCACCTTTACCTTTACCTTGGCTTAGGAGATAATTCAACAGCAGCCCATAACTGCCATTTTAAATAGCTCTTTGTTTAGTCCCTTTAAAATAAAATACGACGTCATTACAGTATCGTGACGTCATAGATTCCAAGCAAAATTATTTATGTTGTCGCTGCATTCAAATATATTGCGAGTTTTTTCGAATGGCAATGAAGGGCTGCCGTTAAATTTCGTTTCTTAGCAAGAACTTTACTTAGCCGGGCGTAAAGGTACGTCCATACAATCCTCCCTAAGAGTCAAAACCGCGAAAATAACATGCAGCCAAAAATTTAATGTTTGACAGTACTGTGTAAAAATTGACCCGTAAGCAAAAAGTCACATGAAATTGATCTTATTCAGTCCGACACCCTCTTATGCTGAATGCTATACCAAGAAAACTTATATGCAAAAGTGATATACTTGACCAGTGGCGGCGCGCTAATGGGGCTAGGAGGGGCAAATGCCCCTCTTAAAAAAATTAGGGAGGGGCAGTGCACCCCCTAAAAATTCCCCCGCAAGTTCAAAATTGAACAAATTTAAAATTTGAAATGAAATGAATGGTGGTCCCCGCCGAGAAATGATTGAAAATGAATGTCGGAAAAAATGTATTTATGTCAGCACCCCCCCACCCCCCCGCTCGTGAGTTTTTTCCACAACAGACGGTCTCTGCCCCCCCTGAAACAAAACCGTTCCGCCGCCACTGTACTTGACCTAAGCAGGCCTGTACAAACAAGAGAAAACAAGCCTATCACAGACAAACAATTGCTACATGCAGTAGGCTGCTTCGTAGATCTAATGCATCCTTCAATGCGCCGGACATCATGCCTGCTGCATCACTACACTACAACATTTTCCCAAATTCACGAATCCCGATGGAAATGTTTACGGCTGAGTTGACCGGGACATCAGCCAGCTCGAGTTTATCCATTTGTCTTACTGCGCAGCTATCGCGTTTTAACTGTCGAGATGCCCTTGAAAAGCAAACGTTCTAAATGGCGGGACTATGTACGCAAGCTGAGAGGACACATCATTATTGAGAAAAGAAGCAAGCTGATGCTAACCAGTAATCAAACTTATATTTGCTTATCCACAAACCAGCTGCATCCATATTTTTCTTTAATAATCAATAGTACAATGACCAGGTATAGTCAAATTTAATTGAGTACGCTGAAATAGATTCCGATTTCTCTACCTTTGCTATGACAGAATGATTTCCCTCATGGGGTCGAATATTTAGCATTTATGACACTCAACTAACATTGATCGAATGTGTTCCGTCATCCGGAGCGTGTTATTACTCAAATAATTTCAGACGCATACATATGACTTGTTTCGAGCGCTTTCGCAGGCGTTTCTTTACAAAGACAACAAAATATGAATTTCGCTCCGCAATAACGGCGGCGTAACGGTTAGGCGTTAGCGATATGGGTCCGGAATAAAGATTCGCAAAAGAATAATGCGGACATTGTAATCGGTATTTGCAGGATTTACATTCTATGCTGAAATATTCACACGTTCTGTCGAAAAAAGACTGAAGCGTTGAAACGTTTCAGTGTTTTTCATCCAATTTAAATCCTGGGAGGAGATCCATCCCAGTTGTACAGACTGCGATCTCTGCCAACCCGGGGCTTTCCACCCGCCCCCCAAACCTCCACCCTGCCCCGTGTTAATCCTCCTTCAAGATCACCCACCTCGCTTCGCCCCAATCGTCCGATTTCCAGACTTTTTGCCCGACTTTCCCTCTCCCCTACTCCCTTGATTTCTAGACCACCCTCCCGACTGCCCCGGTCCCACCCATCTTTAACCGGGTCCCCTTGCCAGGTTTCAGTTCTTCCGCCAGCTACACACTCCAACAGCGGATACTCAATATCCCCACCGCCTGTATGAGGCCTGCCATCTTTGTGAGTCCGGGGACAAAGGATCATCCCGTTTCTGCGCGACCTCAGTGGAGTCCTGTAGTTTCCATGCCATGATAATCCATTCGGCACCCTATCGTGGTCGTCGAAATTCTCATGGGCATTATCAAGATGTCCGAGGGGGTTGTTAACTAGCCCCGGGAAGCTCCGAGGTCTCTCAAAGCGCACCTGGGGGTCCTCAAAGGGATTATGGAGAATATCAGAGTACTCGTGGGGGGGTTCAAGGGGGTCCTGAAGGGCCCCGTACTGGCCAATGAAAGAGCCGTCCTCGTTGAACCTACTCTCATCGTCGTAGTCGCAGTCCGATTCGCTCTCTCCCAGACCGGAAGTGCCGTTGAGGGAGGGGAGACTGGCAGCAAGGGCTAGCCTACAGGAAGATAGTAAGAGCTATCCTGCACGCTATACAAAGATAATAACGGCTATCCTGCATGTCATGCAATGGTAGCAAGGGATTATATATCCTACATATTAGCGATGATATTAAAGGCTAGTTTTTGGACATGCACAACAAAAATAATGAAGGCAATCCTAGTTTATGATGCGCGATCCATAATTACCACAAGAAAAAATAGCATATTTACTAAGTTCTATGACTGTGTAAAACTGTTTGATTTCAGACCAAAATAAGTTTGAAATTGGTTATGGGCCACGCACTTAGGGCTGGTTTCTTCAACACGGATTTAATGGTGGTTTATGATTTAACCACCTTTTTGCATAGGATAGATCCTGAACCACCATTAAATCCGTGTTGGAGAAACCAACCCTTATACTGTCCAAGTCTTCAAATGATCAGCATACTAACTTCATAGACCTAAGCAAACTATATATTTCATTACAACAGTAGGCCAACGAACAATTTTCTAACGAAAAATGCTGTTTCTCCTAGAATGCTCTCGTAGAACCATAGAGAGGGCAAGGATCTATGAAATCCAGCCCTAAAGGAAGTGAAGAGAACTGACGGTATAATTATGGTGAAGGGTACTTGCCCGCTGGTAAAACGCTGCATCGCCACCAAACGTTGACACTGCTCCATCACCAACACTGTTCAACAAGCATAATAACAATAACAATACTGGGTTTATAGTCCGTTTTGGCGTCAAAAGATGCCATCGTGGACCTCAAACAGAATAGCATTAACATGAATTTTTTTAAACTACCAGCTGGGGCCAGATCGCATAGATTATGGGGACGGAGAGGTTTTTGGGTTCAAATTTAAATGCTAAAAACCATTTATTTAGCTAAATTGAGTGCTACGGTGTAGTGATTGACGCGTCGGACAAAGAGTCCAGAAACCTGCTTTCAAGTCCCCGCGCCGGCAACTATGAAACCATGCGTTACAGGCCTTTCAGCAAGACTGTTAAACACACAGGTGTTGCTGTCAGATAATTATTTATTTGGTTGGCGTTAGGAAGGGCATCCGACCGTAAAAACCCAGCTCCAGCAGTCCTCATCTAGACGCAAACGCCTAAATCTGTGTGATAATTATTGCTGCCAGATAATTATTCATTGGTTGGCGTCAGGAAGAGCATTCGGTAAAAACCCAGCTCCTACAGTCCTTACTGGCGCGCAGACGTCTAAACCTGTGTGAAAACGTGGACATTATGGTAACAGAAGAGACAAAAAGGCAGTTTTATCACTCGACGTGTTCTTCAATAAAAATGTGGTGCGCCGAAAGAAAAAGCTTGAGAACCACTGGAGTTCGCTGTCACACTTACCGGGGTACTCCCCACGCTGGCGGTTCCTGACGCAAGCGATGATTATGATGATGACGCTGATGATGAAGATGATGAGAGCGAGAATAGTGAGTACGGTCCACAGCGAGGAGGGGCGTGGGTGATGGAGGTCGGGAGGGGAGAGAACTGCCACTGCAAGCGAAACGGAACGAAAATAAATCAAGTAACATTTAAAATTATCGCCAAAGATTATAAAACGAGAATAAGATTAGACACATCGTCTGTTTGCGTATTGGCAAAAAATTGGGCACACTGGTGTTATGTGCCAGAGTGGGCGCACTGAGATGACGATTTTAACGGTTAGTTTGAATTTTAAACATTGCTGTTGACAGAGAAAGATCGCGAGATTGAGCTTAGTTTTCACGGGTACAGTGCAGGCATTCGTCATTCATTTCTAAATTAGCCTTTCTATTGCAATACTGTGTATATTTTGAAATTTATGTACGACCCAAGAGAAAACAGTTAATTGTCTTTGGCCACATGTTTCACTGGTCACACTGGTTCGGGCGCATTAAATTGCTTCTAAAACATGTCATAGGCAGAACATATTGTCATCGGTCTTTGGGGGATTAATTCACCGTTCAGCATTTTTGTCAAAGTTTTCTCATTCAGACGGTAGTTCTTTTCGGTTCTACGCCTATAACTTATGCGAACACGCGTGAATCATATACGTATGATTATGTGATCTCAAAATAATCATGGTGCAAACATGGCTACACGGAGCAGGGCTGACAGATATCATGAACTGACTGTAGAAATTAACAGTCGCCAGTCGAACCTGTGTTGTTTGCGTCCTTTCCGCTATCGGACAGGTTGGTCGCGCTGCCGTCGATGTGGCTGGCGACCGTCACTATAAGCGCTGTGAGCGAGGGCTGAGTGGGTCTAGCTGTTGACTGCGGGGACTGAGTGGGAGCATCGGTTGAGAGAGATGGAACAGTAGTTGTTGCAGTAGAGACCAATGGTGTAGTTGATACCAGTGGTGCAGCGGAGACCAATGATGTAATGGAGATCAATGGTGCAGTAGAGATCAATGGTGCAGAGGAGACCAATGGTGTAGTGGAGATCAATAGCGCAGTAGAGATCAATGGTGCAGTAGAGATCAATGGTGCGTTAGAGATCAATGGTGCAGTAGAGACCAATGATGTAGTGGAGGTCAATGGCGCAGTAGAGATCAATGATGCAGTGGAGACCAATGGTGTAGTGGAGATCAATGGCGCAGTAGAGATCAATGGTGCAGTGGAGACTAATGGTGTAGTGGAGATCAATGGTGCAGTGGAGACCAATGGTGTAGTGGAGATCAATGGCGCAGTAGAGATCAATGGTGCAGTGGAGACCAATGGTGCAGTAGACACCAAAGGTGTAGTGGAGACCAATGGTGTAGAAGAGGCCAATGGTGCAGTAGAGACCAATGGTGCAGTAGAGAGTGGTGTAGTATAGACCAATGGTGTAGTAGACACCAATGGTGTAGTAGCGACCAATGGTGTAGTATAGACCAATGGTGCAGTATGGACCAATGGTGCAGCAGTGGGAACGCCAATGACAGACAGATAAGCATTGGCGAAGATGGATCCGTGTCTATTTGTAGCGTTGCACTGCAGCACTTGATCGTCGGTCGTTGACACGTTCACGTAACGCACCACGCCAGGCTGCACTGAGCGCCGAGGGTCCTCGGGCAATTCTGTATCACGTCAGACACAAGAACAGGGTTAAGGAATAAGAACACTTGCCTTCTTTTTTCTTATTTTTATATTTTTTGCCTTAATACACAAACAATACACTTCAATAATAGTGCAAAGCCACAAGCCTACACAGAGAAACACTCCACGAAATGGCTTACAGCAATGTTCAATCCTAAGCATATAGGCGTCAAATATGGATTATGACAAAAGCAATACATAAAGCCGAAGAAAACTCAGTTGTTGTAGTTTTAGAGGAATAGTTCAAGGTCACAAACACCTATTATATATATAGGCTACTATAAGGCCTGTGGTAACAACGATGTGTCTTTATCTGACTTTTGTTACCCTTAACTGCTGCCTTTAAACGATAAAGCGGGTGTCAATTTTATTTCAGGTTATTATCGCTATATTCCGCGCATATTTTTGTATGCCGAGAAATCATTCAGATCAGCTACTTAACGAAAAATCTGCAAACCCCAATAGGTTCGACTAATATCTGTACCCACCATTGCAAGTTAACCTCGAGTTGGTCAATCGGCGAGTTGAGAGTGATGGTTGTCAATCTTCCATGCCTAGCGTGACGTCACACAATCCGCCGATTGAGCCAACTCGAGGTTAACTCGTAATGGTGGGTACCACTATAAGTGTCTGTAATTGCTTCCATTCTACTTCATCCGACCAGGGGCGGGTCCAGGTGTGGGATGATTGCGCATTTCCCTCCCGTCGGGACAGAACTTGCAACCGGAGGGGGAAGAGGGAGGGATGAGACCATTTCTTGTCTCCTTTTCCACAAATTTTCCTTACTTTTACTAATTTTTGCATAAAAAAAATTCTTTTCATGCTGGTGGGGGGATGCATCCCCTCTCATCCCCAAAGTTGAACCGCCCCTGGATCCGATCCCCTTGTCACCGTAAAGATATCAGAGCGTCAATAATACGTGCACAAGCAAACATCAAGCAGTATAAAGCGTGTCCATACAAGGAACTGCAGAGGAGCTGGGGTGTCAGAGTGGACTCACGTTCGATGGGGACTCCGTTGACGAGCCAGGCCGTGGAGGGGGCCGGCAGCCCCTCGGTCCAGCAGTGAAACGTGGCCCCCTGACCCTCCAACACGACCAGACTCTGCGGGGGAGTGCCATCCTTCCACGTGGGGCTAGCTGTAATCATAGAGAAACTAGTTCATTCCGAGAGCACGCTGTAATCATAGAGAAACTAGGTAATTCCATAGGGTATTAATAAACGAGGATATCCTGAGCACTCTCTGCAACCCTCAAGATCTACATCATCTCTGAGAGCGCGCTGTTATCATAAAAACGAGGTCAACCTGAATGTAGTCTACATCAATCCCTAAAAGAACTTGGTAGCCTATTTTATTTTGTGGCGCCTAAGAATTTCAGGCTAGGAATCAAATATTCGTCTAATAATACTTACAGTGCTCTAATTTAGTCTGGGGCGGCCTCCCAACACAGAGAGCAACTGCAGTTGTCTTGTCCGGACTTGTGATTCATTCGGTTGTTATACTTTGTTTGTTGTTGGTTATGCATGAACTACCTATGTGGTGAAATAAAGATCTATATATATTTCTTGAGAGCTCGCGCTAGGCGTAAAGAAACTCTATATATTTATCATTTCTGCTTGCTGTAATCATAGGATCATAAAGAAACTTGATTATTCGCTTCTTTCGCAGCGGACAGACGTCAGTAAATTGTTAGGAATATCTCATCGTTGATTGCTGAAAACATGACACCGTCAAGAATACACAGAACAATGACGTCATGGTGTTCTAGCAACTGACTTTAATCACTAAAACTCCACTTGGTATTCAAGTCAAATAATTTAAAATCCATCCCTGACTTGGAAACCTGGACTGAAATGTAACAAATGTGAACCTTTAGTATGCGCTGGCATATCATCAAACATCAATTCTATTATCTTAGATGATCACAACTTTTAGAAGAAGCATACGAACATTCGACTGTGAGATTGAAGCGATGAGTGGCGACTTCTACTGTCTCCTCCCCTCCCCCCATCCCCTCCCCCCCTTCCGTCCCCTCCCCTCCCCCCGTTCTCCCCGCCCCCACATTAGTGGCGGTACATGCATACAGCCCAGCGTCCTGCCGTTCAATATCTTTCAGCATCAGCTCTTGTCCGTGGCTTTGTACTACCGTCCGGACCGGGTCTAGGCTGGTGTTGGGGTCCTGGGCGGATATTGGCGGCCCGTCGGGGATAGATGAGTCTGATCCTGGGGGGCCGGGGGGCCCGGGGGGGTCGGGGGGTCTTGGGGGGCTGGAGGGCACTGGGGGGTCGGAGGGCCCTGAGGGGCCGGGGGATCCTAGGGGGCCGGGAGGCCCTGGGACGCTAGAGGAGAGGCGACTCCATGTGACTCGCGGCGTCGGACTGTGAGCGTACAATAAAATGATAATAACAAAAGCAATGAATTTAGAGTTAGTTCTGGCCTAGAGTGACGTCATCGGGGATCTCTTCCATTAAAAAATTGATAATTGTTCAATTAGTAATTCTACTCTTGACAGTTACTATTACAGGACTTGATTCCAGCGCAAAATATGAGCGAATTCAAATCACAAAAACTGAATTGCATAACGATAAGCATTATTGCTAAATATTAAACAAATGCCAGACGTCTTTTGTAATATCCAGAAACGTGTACATGAGGTCTAGAAGGCCCTAGCGGGTTAGAAGCAAATATAAAAAATTTCAACACTTTGAACTATTTTAAAGGAATAGTTCCGTAAGTGGATAACATTTCAGATGTATTTTTTATAGAAATCAGCAACTGCAAAGAGGCGGGGTTAGCCTCACAAGCCGGCGAAGATGCACTTGAGCCGGATCCTGCTGCCAACCAGGGCGATGGGGACAGAGTCTGAGGCCCACTGCAGCGTGGGCGGGGCGTAGGGCGGGGCGTCTGCAGCATAGAAACATGGCATGCAGCTAGAGTAGCGTTGCATAGAGAAAATGACACGCTATACTAGAGTAGCAACGAATTGAGGAGACATATCCCGCAGCAGCTAGAGAAGCGGTGCATAGAGACATGACAAGCAACTAGAGCAGTGGAACACACAGACATTGCATGCATATAAGCTGTATAAACTTCAGCATATTATAATTATATATCAGTGTAATTAGCAACATGAACAAGACGATACATGAAATCAATTGAAAGACTAAAATGACACATTTTCACCTACATGAAAGGCAAAACAAACACTTTCATTATCAGAGTTCACTTAGCACTTACACAATCAGAGTAACGTTACGCCTGCTGCTTATAAAACAGGAGTAGTGCACTCCTATGCTTTTCAAAAAAAGAGCAGGCCTAGAGTGGGCCTACTCCACCATCGTCCCTTTTTACGAGTAATGCTACTCCTACCCATTTCTAAATCCGAATAGAGTTTCCAAAAAATGTCGTTTTTGGAGTACTACTCCTACTAAAGTTATCCCTGTTCATTGCTCTAACAAATCGATCACAAACAGACATTATTTCATGAAATTTTATGGTCACCGGATCACTTCGTGTGGACTACACGCTTCCATTTACAAACATATTTTTCAGGAATGTGGAAGCTTTCAATACCCATACTGTAAGTTTCTATATTATTGAATCCACATTTGGCTGTATGATCTCAACAGATTTGCTGGTCTCAACACTTTAAATATCCCTGCAAACACATACGAAGACGAATAGTAACAGACCATGCAAAAGAAAGATAAAAAACGGAGAATGAAAGAAACGTTTCACATATTTTAAGATTAACGTAAATGTTGCTTTTGTAATCCCTATTTGCATAACATATATTGTATATTAAAAATATGATAGAAATAGGCCGACACAAGTATTCTTCTGTACATACATGAGTAATCAGGCCTACACATGCGTGTGTAAAAAAAGGAAAAGAAGAAAAAAGGACAGAAACCCAACCCAGTCCGGCAGGGAGGGGCTGGGGTTCGATGACCTTGCTGTCGCCCTGCACAAAGCCGCGCAGCTCGCTATTGGTCACGTGACACGAGTACTTCCGGCCGTCGCGCCAATCAGAGGCCGCCACGTTGGCAAAGTACAGGTTGCCTGAAGATTGCGGCGACACAGTCATAATAATAATACTAACAATAATAAGTTCAGTGAGTTTAATATTGAGCTTAGAGCCAGTTTCAGCGTCCAGGGACGTCATATGTCCCCCATGACGTGAATTAAAGTTCATTATTTCTGGTGAATTATATTTTTTATCTGCATACAATGGAAAAATTTTCAGAGCGTGAATAATTAACTT